>BPLQ01000719.1:0-225855 GCA_021605075.1 Caerostris darwini
ACGTATTGCCCAGTAAAGCGCTGTCTCCGAGTCGCCGTCAAGTACCGCACATCGTTGGAGGTGGTCTCTTTCGTTCATTGGGTCTGTTGAACCGCATAGGAGCCAGCCAGGGTTCGAAACGGTTTTAATACGATGGAGATGTTTTGCTGGGCAGTCATTGCCGGTCAGAAGACGGAACAGGGCGACAGCATGCTGTCCCGGATGGCTGAGTATTGTTAAACCGATCTTCCACTCTCCAATGCTTTGACTTAATCACTGTTGTTGAAGTAATTTTGATCAACAACTGTATCAAACAAGTTTTGAAATGCGGATGTTTTGTTTTAAATGGAGGCGTTTTTGAGACATAGACATAACATTGGGATAAACTATAAAAACAAAGTGAACATTTCCTTCTCTGTTTAGGTGTAGACCAAAACACTTCAAAGATGCATGGCCGCCATTGTTATTTTAGAATCCTGTTTCATCACATGCCAATTTTACATTTAAAAAAAAAAATCATACAACCGTCAGTTTATTTTGAAAACTTTTCTGATTTTTGTAAAAGATTAAAACATGATCGCTGGTTCTCAAACTTTTTGAAGTCGGGGTGCATTTAAAATCCTACAAATAATTGTAAGCGCACTATATAGAAATTTTAGAGAAATACTTTATTATAGTTAAGTAAAATATTACTGATAAAAAAATGAAACTCGCCTATGACATTTATTCATTCTCGTACACATACAGAAAATGCCCAATGTTTAGGCGTATATTTCTCCAATGTTTAGGCGCATATTTTTCCAATGTTTAGGCATATATTTCTCCAATGTTTAGGCATATATTTGAAAGGCAAACTTTTAGTTTCTCGTACATTGAAAATTTCTTCTTTTTTTTTGGACTTAATTGTGGGAATGATAGAAATTCTAATTTATATAAATATGACGTTGAAAATTGTAAAATTTTCGAAGTTTCTTTAAATATTGACAGGCATTCTTCTTTTAAAGAAGATTTCAAGAGACAATTCCTTATGTTTAATCCTCAATCTACGATAATTAGATCTAACTACTAGTTCTTCTTCATTAAATGATCAACTCCACAAACTAAGACGGCGCAGTCTTAGTTTGGAAATGAAATTTTTTAACTGTGAAAATCACATAGACGCTAACTGTTCTAGTAACCAACCATGGTAGTTATTACCCTACTTTCTCGGAAATATTCTTTGGCGCATTATCGCTGTTTGGCACATTTTACTTGAATAAAAGGGGGGAAAAAAAAAGAAAAAAAGAAAAAAAAAAAAAAAAACAATCAGAAATGTTAGTTGTTTATAATAAAAGCTGTCTTTTGACGGGAAAACTGACTAGATAAAGAGTAACTATATTTATTTTTATATCTGTGTACAAATTTTTCTGGAATACCACAGATCATACCTGGAAATCTCCTTGGGTTGAGATAATCCTATCAGAAAAATTATTTGACATGATACTATTGAAAAATTTTATTTGTGTTTATTAACTCAAATAATTAGTTATTGCAAGTAGTGGAAACAAGATGTAAGATTTATTATTCAAATGAGCAGTGGATAGTTAATCATTCAATTTACCAACCACTTGCTTTTATTTTGAACCCAAAATTATTGGTTACTATTATTTCTAGTACAAATGAAGAGCAATTTAATAAAAGTCGTCATAAATTACTCTTTATTTCTAATTTCTATTTCTAAAGCATTTAATTGGTGTGGGAATAAATAAAACATTTGTTTTTTTTATTGAAATTAACTTTGAAATTCCTTTTTATTGAAATAGAGAAAATATGTGTTTCCGTATCAAAAAATGCATTACCTTAAAATCATATAGATATCTATGTATCCTACGCATATCTCTCTTTTGTGTATTAATTGCTTGAGCCCGTCAATCTCTTCTTTTAAAGAAAACAATTTAAAGCCTCATCTATCAGCATATTAAGCAATCTGTCACTGCTCTGAGGTTTCCTTTACAGGTTGTCAGTGAAGTCGCACCCACCGAAGACCGAGGTCTTTGTAGGTCACTTCCGACGCGCCACCTTGGGTGAAGTCATATCCGTGCAAAATTCAATTATGTCGGCTCAAAAGAAAAAAAGAAAAGGCATTGTGCAGACGTAGGTGTAGTGCTGTTGCGAGTAATGCACGTCTCAAATCTGATCACATACGTGAACTCTTGAACCTGCTTGTCACAGAACGCGTAAAACTGTTCGTGGGAGGTAGAGTGTGTGTGTGTTTTAAAAGTTCGTATTTATCTTCATCGCAAGCACACCTGTTTCCGTTTTTCCAACTTTTGAGGTAGATTGGATAATTAAGGTGTTGCACTGAGGTCTGAAATGAAACTGCTGTCATTCGAAATCTTTATTTGGAAGAATGTTTTTGTAGTGATAATAAATGTTCTAAAAAACAATTTAACTTACTATGAGATTACAATTTTATTTTTATTTCATTATTTTAATCTGCTGGGCCGATATACCATAAAACCCATACCTGCCCATAAAGTGTAGAATTTAATGTAAGAACAAAACGCATAACAGCAATCTAAAAAATAATAATAAATAAATAAATAAATAAAATAAAATAAAAAATAAATAAAAATTATAGAATTCCAAAACATTATCTTTTCGTGAAAAATCTCATTTTCACTTTGAAAAAAAATTGCTTTGCTTTCGCAATCTTTAAAAAAAAAAAAAATAAATAATAATAATAATAATAATAATTTACTAAATTATTTACTAACTACATATTTAATTATTTTGTAAATAAATAATATGTATGAAAAAGCTCGTGAAAGAAATTGAAACAAAATTGAAAGTAATAAAGGACACCAAAAATCACGGCCCGCGAAACAACGCCTATATATATTTTATCAGTAAAAATTGAAAATTGTAGTGTGCAGGTTGGACCAATTAGATTGTAAATGGAGGTGTGGTTGGGTGATATTTGAGGCACAGGTTTGAGAACTCACAGTTTTATTTGCACACTCACAAACAGCACGTACGTACAATTAGAGACAAACAATAACCACTCGTCACAATGAGTTCAAATTTGAATTGAAGGTACTTGAAGAAGGGAGAAACGGTATGGCATCAAAAAAGTTCCATAGTGTATTAATAGATTGTTCTGTAAGCGGCATAAAGAAAGTGAATTCGATTGCCAGTGATAGTTTGAATCAAAATGACAACGTATTTGGCATGTGTTGCGCATTAAACCAACAATAGTCTTCAATGTGCTTGATTGTTTCGGTTTTTTGATGGAAAAAAATGACTTTGAATTCATTCAACCGTTGTGACACTGTGAGTGGAAAGCCCAACCACCACGGCAAGGCCATACCAAATTGGATGGGAAAAATCTGGAACTTTTTTTTTTTTTTTGATGCCATACCGTCTGTTTCTTCTTCAAGTATCTTCATTTCAAATTTGAATTCATTGTGACGAGTAGTTTTTTTTTTTTTTTTTTTGAAAGTGGGACTTTAATTATAACCGCCCTGTATTATTTCCCAAGTTCAACTTTGACATTTGTGAAATTTATCAAGAGATGATGTAGTTCTGCATGAAGGCTGAATATAAAAAAAACAAAAATGTCTGTTCTATGTCTTTGGTTAGACTCAACTATTGATTGATACATTTGCAAAAACTCAACTGCTTTCAAATGAATAATTTTCTTAGAAGCTGGCTTTGAATACTTATAACCTACTTTCCAATTTCGACCCTGGTTAAAATTCCTCCACAGCAAAACCTATTTGATTAATTGCTTCTCTCTTCTCTCATTGCCTTTCGTAAACAACTTCCCTTCTTCTCACTGGAATCTTGTGTCTTGGAAGGCAATCTTCCGAGAAAAGTGCGTGGACACGGGCACTTGCAGAGGAATTCATTTACCATCCGACTTGCTTGACGGACGGGCGTCAACTTTTCGTGGGCTTCTTCGGATGATATATGTGACTGTCAGCCAGTGGTAACTTCGAGACTTTTTTTTTTTTTTTTTTAGGGCAGATTGTTTTTTCTAAGGGATGGCTGTGTTTGTGTTTTCTGCTTTATATGGTGACGACTAAAGAACTGTTCACAGCTGTTTGCGTATGTATGTATGTATGCGTGGAAAGGCTGTAAATTGTTTAGAGGGTGTACCAACTACAAACCCTTATAAGTGAATGGATTATTGTCGTTAAATGACAAATTCCATGTTTATTGTTTCCATTTTTTTTTTAAGTTATTGGTAAACAACTTGAGAAAACTTTTATTTACATAGCAATATTTTTTACTGTGTTAATAGTGATTTTATGATGATGCTGACAAATTTACTGACAGGTCTTGGTAACTTCGAGACTATTAATCTTCAGGGTAAATTGTTTTTTTCTAAAGGATACTCTTTTTGTACGTATATGTGCATGGAAACACAGCTATTTTATTACAGCTACACATGGAAACAAAACATTAACATGGCTACAAATTGATTAGAGGGTGTACCAAATCCAAGTCATTTATTAGTAGCAATCTCCTTATGAGTGAATGGATAATTTTCAAACTTCCTATGTGGTTAAATGACAAATGCCTTGTTTATTGTTTTCGATTTTTTTTCATTTAAATGAAGTACGTTTCTTGGCAGTCATGGTAAAGAACCAGTAAACTTTATTTACTTAACAATGTTTTACAGTGTTAATAGTTAATTCTTTTATAATGATGCTGAAAAATGCACTGTCAGCCAGTGGTAATTTCGAGACTTTTTTTTTTTCAGGGCAGATTGTTTTTTCTAAGGGATGGCTGTGTTTGTGTTGTTGCATTTCTGCTTTATATGGTGACGACTAAAGAACTATTCACAGCTGTTTGCGTGTGTATGTATGTATGTATGTGTGCGTGGAAAGGCGTTTAGAGGGTCTACCAACTACAAGCCCTTTTATTGGTAGTAATCTTTTGCTCTTTATATAGCGATGATTAAAGAACTGTTCACAGCTCTTTTTTTGTATGTATGCAAGTTTTTGCGCGCAAAAAGACGTCATAGGATTGCGTATAGGGTGTACCAAATCCAAGTCTTTCATTAGTAGCAATCTCCTTCTAAGTGAACATATAATTTTCATACTTCCTATGTCGTTAAATGGCAACTTCCTTATCTATTGTTTCGGTTTTTTTTTTCATTTAAGTTAAGTACGTTTCTTGGCAATCATGGTAAACAACTTACTTGAATCAACTTTTATTTACTTAGTAATATTTTTTTACCGTGAATTCTTGCATTCTTTTATAATGATGCTGACAAATTTAGTGACAGATCTTGGTAATATTGTGTTTATTAATCTTTTTATTGCAAATTGTTTTTTCTAAAGAACAGCTGTGTGTTGTGTTGCATCTCTGCTTTATATGTTGACGACAGAAGAACTGTTCACAACTGTTTTCGTGTGTATGTGTGCGTAGAAAGGCTACAAATTGAAATTGAATTGAACTAAAGAATTGTTCATGGCCTTTTTTTTGTATATATGTATGTATAAATGTATGTATGTGTGAAAAGGCTGGTTAGGACTGCAGATTGGTATAGGGAGTATCAAATCCAAGTTTTTTATTAGTTGCAATGAGTGAATAGAGAATTTTCATACTTCTTCAATGGCGCGACAACCCTATGGTGGGCCAAGGCCTTCTGCATACTGGCAGATTCCAAAACATGAAATGTTGTTTTCTTTTTTACTGGGCAGGATTGTCAGCCCTACGCCCAACTCTCTAGAGTCATATTAAGTGGATTTCCAACCCCTACAAACATCCCGAACTCGAAACATCAAACCTGAAACCTGTGATACCGAGGGCCAAATTTTCATACTTCATATGTCGTTAATTAAAAATTCCTTGTTTATTAACTGTACTTAACTTAAAAACTACGTTTCTTGGAAGTCATCGTAAACAAGGAAACTTTGCTAAATAAATAAATGTTTTTACCGCATTATTTGTGAATTCTTGAATTCCTTTATAATGACGCCAATAAATTTTATTATTTACTACTCATGTTGTAATTTTGCTTATGCCAGCCAATTCAGCAGATTTTACTTATTACAGTTAGTGTCGCTATAATGTTACGCAAAAACAATTCTTCTAACTTCAATAGGGAAAACTTGAAATTGAGATTTTAATTGATGGAAATATAGTAGATAGTTAGTAAATTTAGTATCCCAATCTGTCTCACAGTATTAAATTAGGAATTCAAAAATTTTCAAAAACACTGAACATTTTGGTTTAAAAAAAAAAAATCACAAGACCAAACATACTACTATGGCCAAAAACTAAGACCAATTTTCTATTTAAATTCCTGGGGCTTATGAAATTTAGAGAGTTTATTTATTGTCTTTGACATCTGTGTGAAATTTTCACACAATTTTTCGTCAAAATATTCATTAGTGTTTGAGTTACGCTTGGCTTTGAGAGACGTTAAAAATGATTCCGGCGATTTTTGAAATGTCTTTTGAACTTTGAACTTACTCTCGTGACTTTTTCGCCAAAAATGAAACCCATGTCATTCCACAATCATTTTCACACCGTGCGAGTTCTGGTTATTCCCTAAACTTAAAAGATCACTCCGGGGATACCGTTTCGAGTCAATTGAAGAGATTCAATTTGAATCGCCGCGCGCTTGATGGCCATCCTGACCGATGACTTTTTAGCATGCATTGAGGATTGGAAAAGAAGTTGGCATAAGTGCATTGTGTCCGGAGGGGGGGATTACTTTGAAGGCGATGAAATAAATTTGGATGAATAAATAAAACGTTTTTGAAAAAAAAATAACAATAATAATTGGTATTCCTTTTTGAGCGTAGTAGTATAATACTATAATATATTCTCGTTAAAAAAAAAAAATGTCCGAAACATATTAAGTTTTCTAAAAGAACACACTTTTATTTTGTACCGATTTTGATCAAAAGAATAATGGAGCAATTTTTCAAACACTTCAGGGACGTAATAAAACAAGTTTTATTGCACGGCCCAGGTTAAAAGAAATTCAAGTGCCACCAGCAGCCCATACCAAAATTACAATTGACCAAGATACAGGATAGGCTAATGCAAGCAGCTAATAGTAGCGGCTGCATTAACTCAAGCAAGGAAGGAACGGAGATATCCCCGCAGTCAGTAATTGCTCGTATTTTCTTCGGGCAGGCAGCCCTTTCACTCCAAAAGCACCGAGAAATGGGTCATGGCAAAACTCCATTCTTCTCAACTCTTCCCCTCTCTCTCGAGTGGAGCTTTTTGCTGCTTAATCATCCCATCCAAGAGGCCAGATAGAGAGAAGAGATATCCCACAAACAGTGGATGCAGGACGTCAGCCTGGGGAGAGAGAAAAGGCTTTCTTCTGGAGATCTTCCCAATAAAAACTGGTACCTCTTAGCAGCAGCCTTCCCTACTTTGTCCTCTTTAACCCTGCAAGCTGAAAATCTGAATTATGGAATGACGCTGCATAGGTTTTATCTACGGTTGAAATAAATTACAGACGGTTCAGTTTCAACTTTCGCGTAAATGTATACTACTATGCCCAAAAAGTAATACCAATTATTATTTTTTTTTTTTCAAGAACTCTTTATTAATTCTTCCAAATTTATTTCATCGCCTTCAAAGTAATCTCCTCCGGACACAATGCACGTATGCCAACTTTTTTCCCAATCCTCAATGCATGCTGAAAAGTCATCGGCAGGGATGGCCTTCAAAGCGCGGAGCGATTCACGTTGAATCTCTTCAATCGACTCAAAACTGTGTCCCCGGAGTGGTCTTTTGGGTTTAGGGAATAGCCAGGAGCCGCATGGTGTGAATACGGTGGTTGTTGAACGATATAAGTTTCATTTTTGGCGGAAAAGTTACGAAGAATCAATTCAGTGTGTACTGGCGCATTCTGTGTTTTCGGTACCAATCGAGATTTGACGCGTTTGAGGCCCAAAATGAAATGGACCGATTGTTTTGAAATTCCAACATCATCAGCAAGGTCTCTAATTGTAAGTCGACGGTTTGCGAGCACCAAATCTTTAATTTTTTTTGGACGTGAGCTTCGTCGGTTGAGGTTGAGGGTTGACCAGAGGGCTCTTCGTCTTCAACGCGTTCTCTGCCTTCTTTGAACTGTTTATACCACTTCTAAATATTTCTTTCCGATATAGGAATGCTCACCGAATGCCTTTTACAACATTCTATACGTTTCCACGAATAAAATTTAATGCAAATTCTTTACTTACACCACATCACAACACTAAGCCTAGAGATAAGTTGTCCCTTTACAGTTTAGGAATGATGTGGGTGAGAAGTCTGATAGAGTTTTACCATTCTCTACGGTCAAATGAGTCCGGGACCTAAGTAAAGTGTAATTCGTAAGGCGTAAAGTGCATTCCAAAGTACTACAAACACCCATGGCACGGCCGGGACTCGAACCTGAAACCTGTGGTACTAAGCGTCAGAGCGCTAGTTGCTCGGCCATCAAGCCCCAGAGTCTAATATGACTGTAGAGCGTTGTGCGAAGAACTGATAAGTTTACCCCTTAAAAAGAAAAAAAAAATCATATTTTTCGAAATTCGCCAGTAGGTGGACGGCCTTGACCGACGGTGGGGCTGTTGCGCCACTGATAATGATGAGGATGAACAATGTATGATGAGGATATAGCAATATAGGAATAGAGTGTGTACCGTCTGATAAAAATGGTTTTAAAATGGAATATGAGTCAATTAATTTTTTAATTAATGAGGTTTTTTTTTTTCTTTTTTTTTTTTTTCTTTCTTTTCTTTTTCTTTTTTTCTTTTTTTTTTTTTTTTTTACCAATATTAAATGGTAAAAAAAAAAAAAAAAAAAAAAAAAAAATGGTAATGGTTAAAAAAAAAAAAAATCTCTGCGTTTTATTTTGTTAGTTCAGATTTTTTTAAGGCAAGTTGAAAATATAATGAATGATAATTTTTGAAAGAAACTGAATTATGATTCTACTCTCTATCCTGAACACAATTTTTTTTCTAAACGCACATGTTCCACTGGAATTCAACTGTGTAATTACTGAAGAACATCAAAGCGAAGGTAGCCCATCATTTGGTCATATAAAATAATTCATAGTAGAGAGAAAACGATGTAAAACTCTTGCTTATACTTTGTATCAGTGGTGGTAGCTTTGTATTCAATGGCAGATGAAGATTTTTATCAGAGATCGATTTATCGCGTGACGCTGGAGGAACCATCTCTACATTAATGCCATCCGAATTACACGGTTGTGGTGGGCACTTCGTGAACTTTTCTTCTTTTTTCCCAGGAGCGTGTAGTACTTTCCAAGCGACGCGTGTCGCCTTGCGTCAGATGGGTGAACCTTTCTTTTTTCTTTTTCTCTTTCTTCTTATATACGTTAGATAATAGTTCGATTTTCTTTTTGACCCTTGTCTCTCTTTTTTTATTTGTCACTTGTTTTTGGAAGAATTGGTGATTTTTTTTTATCTCTAATGTTGGTTGACTAGACATCTTAAATCCGTTGTAATCCTGTACCGTTGAAGTCCTGCATTTTTTTAAACTTTTTTTTTCTTTTGAGTGGCTGGTACAGGTTTGGTATTATTTTTTAGTTGTAATTGGACAGACAGATGTACTGGGTGTGTAAATAACGATTACATTCGCAACGATGAACTTGCTGAACAGGTACATGTTGCGAATGTCGATAGCTTTTTTTACAAAAAAATTGGATTCACTTCCGTATTAATTCTCCTTGTCTGAAGTGTCTTATCTGGATGGACTGCAATAGTAAGATTAATTGTTTGTATTCTTGATATGATTCTTTCAATATATAATGGTTAAAAGTCAATGTTTGTGGAGTTGAAAAACTGTTCAAAAGTTTTGAAACCTATTGAAAAGTTTTTATACCAGTTGAAAAATCAATACATGAATTTATCACTTTATACAGTGTATTATCACTTTCCTCTTCTCCGTGTCTGATGTCCAACCTGTTTAACCCCGTGTGCACAAGATGACCGTAGAGCGACAAACCAAACCATGTCTGATGTGTCGTATCTAGATGAATTGCAATAGTAAGATTAATAATTGTTCGTGTTCTCGCACTGACTGTTTCAATAAAAGTTAATTTTAAGTCAAGTTAGTAGTCAATTTTGGTAGGACTGGATAACGATTGATTAACTTGGAAATCTGTTGAAAAGTCTATGTACCAATTGAAAAATCAATGTATGAATTTACCACTTTATATAATGTGTTATCGTTGCTCTTTTTTCCATGTCAGATGTATCTTATCTGGATGAACTGTAATAGTAAGATTAATTGTTCGTATTCTCGATATGATTCTTCCGATTTCCTTTTTGACCCATGTCTGTTTTTTTTTTTATTTGTCACTTGTTTTTGGAAGAATTAGGGATTTTTTTTTCTCTCTCTAATGTTGGTTGACTAGACATCTCAAATCCGTTGTAATCCTGCTCCGTTGAAGTCTTGCATTTTTTTTGTTTTTGTTTTTTATGAGTGGATTTTACAGGTTGGGTATTATTTTTTGGTTGTAATTGGACAGACAGATGTACTGGGTGTGTAAATAATGATTAAATTCGCAACTTTGAACTGCCGAACAGGTACATGTTACGAATGTCGATAGCTTTTTCACTTCCGTATTAATTCTCCGACGTAAGATTAATTGTTCGTATTCTTGATATGATTCTTGCAATATATGAATGTTAGAAGTCAGCTTTGGTAGATCTAAAAAGCGATTGATTAACTAGGAAATCTATTGAAAAGTTTATATACCAATTGAAAAATCAATACGTGAATTTATCACTTTATATAATGTTTTATTTGGATCTGGATGAACTGTAATAGTAAGATTAATTGTTCGTATTCTAGACCTGATTCTTGTAGTGTATGACTGTTAAAAGTCAAATTTGATAGGACTGAAAAAAGATTGATTTACTTGGAAATCTATTGAAAAGTCTATATACCAATTGAAAAAATTCAATACATGAATTTAAAACTTTATATCATGTGTTATCTCTTCTGTGTTCGCCATGTCGCCAAGACTGTCTGACGTGTCTTATCTGGATGAACTGTAATAGTAAGATTAATTGTTCGTATTCTTGATCTGATTATTGCAATATATGAGGGTTAAAAGTCAATTTTAGTTGTACTGGAAAACGATTGATTAATTTGGAAATATATTGAAAAGTCTATATACCAATTGAAAAAAATCAACACATGAATTTACCACTTTATACTATGTGTTATCGCTTCTCTGTCCTCCATGTCTGACGTGTCTTATATGGATGAACTGTAATAGTTGTTTTCTCATATGAATAAAATATAAATTATGTATTGCAATTGCCTTTTTGATGCAGTCTTAAGTTAGATATTTAAGCAATATGAAGCACAACATTCGCAATTCAAATTCACAATTTGTTTTACATAATTTGTTCTGAATAGTTTTCTTTTTGATTAATTTAAAATAAATTATAAAAATTAATCAAGAAAGTAATTATTGAAATTCGCTTTTAGAATGTAAAGTCACTACTAAATGGTTATTTTCAATTTTTATAAATTTTTTTGCAGTTGTTTATTTAATAATTTAATAGTTTGTATTTATTAATCTTATTCATTCATAAAAAAAACATTTTTTACGCCTATATCAAGAGACACTATATAACAACCATTTATATAATTTAAATACTACTTTTGATATAAATATTTGCGTATCTTAAAAATATTTAATGAGTTTTCGAAGTAAAGTATTACAATTTTTTTTCCTTTCCTTTTTTCCTCTTTTTCCCATCAGAGGTCATACACAGGTACTGTTCCTAAATGTAAAAATGCTCAAGATGTTTTTGTAACACGAGTTAATTTATTTGTTTTCGCAATTAACTTGTTTTTTTACAATTCGAATTTATTCGAGAATTTCGTTTTTGTGTATTACGAATTAATACGGAGCGTCGTACTTGTTTACATTTAATACAACACTTTTTAATGCAATTAAAACACATTTCACTGCGAAAAGTGAAAAAAAAAAAAAATTCATACGCAAATTATATAATTTTCTAATAAATCTCTTCGAAAAAGGAATGTATGACTGGGGATTCGGAGCAATGTAAGTACTGCTGTGCCCAAAAAGTAAGACCAACTATTTTTTTTTCAAAAACTCTTTATTTATTCTTTTAAATTTATTTCATCGCTTTCAGAGTAACCCCCTCCGGACACTTATGCCAACTTTTTTTCCAATCCTCAATGCAGGCTAAAAAGCCATCGGCAGGGATGACCTTCAAAGCGCGCGCCGATTCACGTTGAATCTCTTCAATTGACTCAAAACGGTGTCCCCGGAGTGCTTTTTGGAGTTTAGGGAATAGCCAGAAGTCGCACTTGAACTATTAAGATTATTTGGAATCTAATTGAACAATTAAAATTAACCTATTCAGATTATATCAAACCTAAATGTACTATATTAAGATTAACCTATTGAAGATTATTTCGAATGTAATTGACATATTAAGCTTAAAATAGTTGAATTATATCCAAATGATTATTATGATATTTTAATAAACTTTTCTATTCTAGAAAACTATTTTTTTATGTATTGAAGAAACACGGGATAAAAACATTCATTTCCAAAAAAAAAAGATAATCAACAATTGCTTATGATCATGCTATTTATCATTTGCCTATTATTCTCAATGAAGGGATATTAAGTGTTTAATGAATTAATCATCTTATAAATTAATTGTTAGTGCAGCAATCCACTGAGGCAATCCAGATTTCCAGAAGCACCCGATAAGAGTCAAAGAAGGCTATCTTATCTATGCTTTAATATGAAACATTGTATCCAGTGAGGTATGCATTACATATGGTAATGCACCTGGTTTGTATCTGATGATTGAAGAGGATCCATGTTGTATCTAAATGGACTAATCATTCATCAGTACCAGCGGGAAAAACGCCAGCATGAATGGAGATGCATGCCGGTTATCATTGCTGCATCTAATTTTATTTTCTTCGTATCAAATGCATGATTTATTTGAGTGTTGAGGCGGATAGAATGACAGTTCTTGATGGATGGCGGACGATTAGATTTCATTCACTCTCTGCATGGGCCGAGGGGAGGGAGAAGTGTATGTATACAAAAATTCGCGCGTCTTCTGATGCGCCGCCATCTGATTCACAGAAAGTAAACTTTCGTCTTTTTTAAAAATGCCCGAGTTGCTTATTTTTTTAAATCCCCCTCTTTCCAAATTTCACTTGATGTAGGTGATATAGTCGTTCCTCCTCTAAATCTATGGCGGCCTGATGACTGGCTATTAGTACCACAGGTTTCACATTCGAATCCTGGCGATGGCGTAGATGTTTGTTAGGGGTTCGGAATCCCCGTTAAACTGTAGGTCCCGGTCTAATTAGACTAAAGTGTGCACAAAATGACCGTAGAGCGTCAAACCAAATCAAACCTCTAAATCTGTGTAATGATTAAGAAGAAACTTGTTAAAATGGACGTGGTCGTTTTGTGACTGAAATGGCATTATTCGTAACTATAATAGTATGCATACAATATCAGCTCTGGCCTTTGGTACCATACGTTTCAGGTTCAAAGCCTGGAGGGGGCATGGATATTTGTGAGTGGTACGGAATGCACGTTAAACTGTAGGTCCCTTAGCCTAAAGTGTGCAAATATTGAAAGTAGAGTGAGAAACAAAACCATTTTTCTGGAAGTGCTTCTTCCACACGACAGTTGAAAGCAGAGCGGGTGTTCTAGTTAGCTTTCCCTATCATGTATCTTTTATACCAGTTTTTTTTTTAAATCCTACGCCCAGCCTGAGCCAATCGGCCATATGCTGTCTTGCTGTCCAATATAAGTGCAAAGCGTAAAACGAGAAGCATCTCCAGTGTAAACATTATTTAATAAAGAGATGCCGTCCATTCATAGAATCATCCCTACACAGAGGGCTAGAGGCAGAAGTTGTCACACCAATTTTATTGAGATGCTGCTTGAGGTAATCATGGCTCGTCAACATATGAAAATAGGCGACGCTAATCCTCTATGGTAAATATACTTTGTATTGTGTAATTTAGTACATCAGTGGTGAACTGCTTCGAGTTAGGTGCCAAGCAATAGAAAACAACATAGTGTTATTTTCTAACTATTATTTGCACTAAATGACCGTAGAGTGACAAACCGAACCAAAGCTTTACCATCTCGAGCGACTTGATTGCCAATTAACTCTGGCTGTTGGTGCTTCAGGTTCGAATACTGGCTGTGGCATGGATGTTTGTTAGTGGTTCGGAATCCACGTTAAGCTGCAGATTCTGGTCTAATTAGCCCAAGTGATTTACAAAATGACAGTAAAGCGACAAACCACACCAATCACCATCTCGATATTTTCCATCTCAATTTGTAATGAATACCAACTGGGGTGGCATCTTTTGGGTATTCGCACATCCTAGTGCCCAAACCAATGAAAGGACTTTGAATATATCGGGTTTATTCCCAGCATAAGCATGAAAGCTTTTGATTTATTTTGGAAGGCCAGCATGTTTTTTTGCGAAATTGATCTTAATTGGAAATATAAATGAATTTATTTGGTGTTTTAAAAATGTATGAATTATTGTTATTTAATTTCTTTTTAAAATTCGTTTGATAGAAGGCTGCATAGTTTAAAATGTGTTAGGTTTGGTTTGTCGCTCTACGGTTATTTTGTGCACACTTTGAGCTAATTAGACCGTGACCTATAGTTTAACGTGAATTCCGAACCACTCATAAACATCCATGCCATCGCAAGGATTGGAACCTGAAGATTGTGGTAACAAAGGCTAGAGCACTAGCCAATTGGCCATCAGGCCACTGATAATATTAGACCGGGACCTACTGTTAAAAGTGGATTCCGAAGTACTACATGGTTTCGAACCTGAAGCCTGTGGGCCGCAATTTGTTAGTATTCCATCGTATTTTCACATTTTTAGTGTAGGTAGGCTGCTGACCTTCGAAACTTTATAGTTGATTCATTAATACAGTAAGTTAACTTTGTTTTTGGTCCCACATAAATTTGGAACGAATACTCCTACGTACGTCAGGAGAGGTGTTTTAATCGTCCATCTTCCTCCTCAAACCTAATGGAGCTGTATTTCCGGCATACTGATTTATTATGTCTATAATCATGGCGATTTTCTGTTAGGTTCATTTACCAGACTCCTATCGATTTGAAATCCAACGAGGCCCATATAATTCCATTCTTTAATTGTGCGTTATGTTCGTATTGTGATTATGTTTATTTTCTTGTGTTATTGCTTATGTGATTAGTCTTGCTTAATTTGCATCGAAATTTATGGTGCGCGCGTGATGTATTTCGGCATCTGTTTTAAGAAAACAGCCACCAGGTTCAGTGACCGCTTTCAAGGCGAGGTGGCAACACAGCATCCAAATCGTGTCAAGGATTCGTTTCCAAGAAACCGCAGGTCCATCGTTCTTGAGCAGAGGCTAAAAACGGACCTCTTGGCGGGAGGTTGTGGTTTTACGCACTTTGTGTGAAACTTCTTTTTGTGACATTCCCCATGCACCGATACTTGTTACTCTGTTTCTTTGGTTTGGATAGTTTTTTTGCGCGAGCGTGTTTACTTTTTTGGCAACTGTAACATTGTGAAGTGCTAATTTTTGTGTTGATTTTTTTTTTAGTTTTGTGTAATTTTAGTTTCTAGGTTTTTGCTTTTAAAATGGACTGTAAATCCTTATTTTTGACAAATTTTTTCGTTGGAGTTATTGAGAATAAAGATTGGTAAATTAAATTATCGATCATTCTTTTGTGTTCTTTTACGTTAAATTTTATGTATTGTTAATTATTTGAATACCAAACTTATTGGTGAAATTTGTAAAGCAAGTGAAAGCAACATTTCGAAAACTTATTTTAGAAACATTTTGAAGTACTCGTATAGTGATTTAATCTGTGGCTCTACGGTCATTTTATGCGCACTGGAATAATTAGATCAGAATCTACAGTTTAATGTGGATTCCGAACCACTTACAAACATCAACGCCACCGCCAGGATTCGAACTTGAAGCCCGTGGTACCAAAGGGCAGAGCGCTAGCCAATTGCCCATCAGGACGCGATTAATAAAGGAGGGATATAGTAACCGTTTAATATCAATTATCAATAACTCTTTCATTGACAGGCGGTGGTATAAGATGTTTGTTGGTGGTTTGGAATCCCTTTAAGCCATAGGTCTCGATCTCATAGTGTCACAGAGCCCAGTCAAACTTATAACCCACATCGCGGCCTGATGGCCAAGTTATCTGGTGGCCGGATGCTAGCTTAGATGGCCAGCTAGCGCTCTGGTCTTTGGTTTCACATGTTTCAGGTTCGGAATCCACTTTAAACCGTAGGTCCCTGTCTAATTAGCCCAAAGTGTGCACAAGATGACTGAGCCAAATGAAAAGCGCCAAACGAAAAAAAGCGCCACAAGCGCCAAATGAAACCAATCTTACGCACTTCATTCTCAAATTGTATAGGAGCAAATCAGGTCTAGGCACAGTGAGGTGGTGTAGTAGTAGTAATAGTCAACTTAAGTAGTTTATTTGAAAAAAGAAGTAGTAGTTTATAATAATAGCAGTAGTAGTAATCTTTACCTTTCTATAATATATGGCTAATAATTTTCTTCATTTTAACAACGTATTAATTATTTCAGTTATTGTGAAAAAATAATTAACATTAAGAATGTAAAGGAATATTAAATTATCGAGATATTGTGTATGATTGCAATTTGTAACTTAAATAATTTTATCCTTGCTTGTTTAAAATGGATTTTTAAAGTTTTGAAGATAAGTGCGAAAGTCTGATTCATTGTGTTTTTTCCGTACCTCTTTCATTTCTGCTGGAGAAAATAAATGTGTTCCTTTTTTGTTGATAAAAGTTATTTTCACGAAATTTATTTGGTGTTTCCTCCAGTTTTATAACCCGCTGGATGTACGGGCACAGTCAGGGCCGAGTAAAAGCGGCAGACTAATGTGTTTTCTAGTGGAGCGTAGGAATTCTTTTTTTGCCTGCGAGGTATGCGCAGAGGCTGCGCGAATCAGTCACTGTCTCCTGCAGGGTGTGGGGAGAATATCAGCCCTTCTGTCATCAACAAAGGACCCTTCGCTACATCCTCGCCAATTGTTTCTAGGGCTTGGTGTCCGACTATTTATTTTCTGCCTCTGTTTCGGAAAACCTTTATGAGAACCGTCTCACCAACTGTCCGCCTTCTTTTGTGGAGGGAGGCTTAATTCACGTGGGGTGACGGAAGGTACACCCCATTTGTGACTCTTTTTTTCACTTCATTTCTCTCTCTGTCTTTTGTATTGTTTCAGTATATATATATATATATTTTTTTTACATTTAAGTCGCAGTTAGCCGTGCCGGCGGATTACGCAAGTTCTTTGTGCAATGAATTTCCCAAAGTGTTGACTTGGCGTCGCCAATAAATTCGTCTCCTTTATAACAGAGAGGGATTAGCAGCAGTCGTCGAGTGGTTTTTAGCATCTTTACGTTGTTTGTTTTTGAAGAAGGGAGGGGGTTGTTGGTAAACAACTTGAAAAAAAACAACAACGTAAGATCTTAATTTGTCCACATCTTGAGATTTTTTTTAGGAATAGAGTTATTGTCTTACTATTTCAGACCGTTCTTGTAATTTTTTTTTTTTTTTTTTTTTTTTTTTTACTTTAAAAAAAGTGCATGAAAACATTTTTTTTTTCTTCTAATGCAGCTGGTAAATACTTGTCTTTATGCCATAAGCAAGGGCAACTCCTTTTATGTCATTGCAATTGTAGTACGTCTCTTGTGGTGACAAGAGATTGTAGTGTGTCTCCCAGGTTAATGGTAAATCCTTTGCATGTCTTCCGTATCAGGGGCGAATTACACCTGGTCTCGGTTGCCAGTGTGCAAGTTCATTAAATTGTCTGTGTGCAAGTACTGTCAGTTGCCAGTGTGCAAGTTGATTAAATTGTCTGTGTGCAAGTTCTGTCTGTTGCCAGCGTGCAAGTTCTGTCAGTTGTCAGTGGGCAAGTTCATTAAATTATCTGTGTGCAAGTTCTGTCAGTTGCCAGTGTGCAAGTAATCTCGGTTGTCAGTGAGCAAGTTCAGTCAATTGTCTGTGTGCAAGTGCTGTCAGTTACCTGCGTGCAATTTCTGTCAGTTGCCCGTGTGCAAGTTTAGTCAATTACCAGCATGCAAGTAATCTCAGTTGTCAGTGAGCAAGTTCAGTAAATTACCTGTGTGCAAGTTCGGTCAATTACAAGCGCTCAAGTTCAGTCAATTACAAGCGTGCAAGTTCGGTCATTTGTCAGCGTGGAAGTTCAGTCAGTTATCTGCGTGCAAATTCGGTCAATTACCAGCGTGCAAGTTCAGCCTGTTGCCAGTGTGCAATTTTAGTCATTTGTCAATATGCAAGTACTCTCAGTTGTCAGTGTGCCGTGATACTTTAAATAAAATAAGTCAATAATTCTTCCTTAAAAATATAAATAAAGGATTATTATAAAGTTAAAAAAATCTTCCCCATACTTTCCTATTTTATTTTTGTTCGACTAGTTATTTAAAATCTACATTCACCATAAACTGCAATTCTGTGAACTGGGAGAAAAGTCGCTATTTATAGGAGTTTTCCTTCGCATTTTCATTCATTAAATTCACTATTACAACGTTTTTCCTCCTTCCGCTTTCAGCAATAAAAGTTGAGCTGTGTGCGCGTTGCTCTCCGATCGAAAAAATGTCACGTTATCGTCTGCCGCAGCTGATAAATCCGAAAATTCGTCTGATGTCAAACTTCCTTTGCTTGCCTGCATTCTCTACGGGGCTTCCTGCTCTGACAGCACGACAAAAACTTTTTGAATTCCACGCTCTTAAATATTGATATGTTTGTGAAGTGAATTTATGGATTTCGAAATATTTATATTTATATATTTATTTATTTTTTCTGTAGGAAGTCGTGCCCTTATCATAACTTTCGGTACCTTTCGACCCTCGGATTATGTTGTTTTTATCATTATTTATTACTCTATTGTTCTGCGTTAAGTCGTCTCGATCTGTTTTACATGTAAGGGTGTCGTTAAACCTGCGAATTTAAACCAATACTATTGTGGGAAATTTTTGTGAAAAAGGCGAGGATATTTTAAAGAGATTTTTGAGCTGATTTCGTTGATTGCGAGAAAAAAAAAAAAAAGAAATCATTATATGTTTTTCTATAAGCTATTTACTTTGATATTTCTTTTTGCACAATGTTAAAAAATTTTGACATGTTATTTTGACATTTTTCTTTTAATTAAATCGTGTGTATAAGCATGGAAAAGCTTCTAAATACATTCACTGTTATTTTTTAAGCTTCTCAATATATATATATATATATATATATAATGTATGTTGAGATATATATCACTGCAACAGAGTAAATGTTCTTTAACTTTGATATAAATGCTTTATACATAAGTTCGAATTTTAAGTATTTGAGAGCTGTTGCAGTATCACTATTATAGTGCAGACTCCATATTAAATCTTATTCGCTAATAAATGAAATATAGTTAATTATATATTTAAATTAAATTACTATATATATGATCGTCAGATTCTATATGATCTTTATATATGTTAAATTAAATAAATCTGCTTTTACTGATGAATTAAATAAGTCTGCCGATGAATTAATAAATAAGTCTGCTTTGTTGATCTGTTAAAATAAGTCTGCTTTGATAATTAATTAAATAAGTCTGATTTTTGATGATCAATTAAATTAATCCTCTTTGATTATCAATTAAATAAATCTACTTTGCTGATCAATTAAATAAGTTTGCTTTGCTGATCAATTAAATAAATCTGCTTTGCTGTTCCAATTAAATATAGCAAGCTCAATGTGGGATAAAATTAATTTTTTTTTTCTTTAGCGCCTTAGTAACAGCATAAATGTTCTCTGTTATTGTCATTATAAATGCTCATTTAATTTATATACCTAATATTTCACACAACAATAATTCAGGGGAAAAATTTTTTCCTTAATGTAATTTTAAATAAATATAACGAAAATCATCTGTAATTTTACAAAATTAATTTCATAATCAAAAGATTCTGTGATAGTAATCATATTGGCTGACAAATGAATAAGGAAAAAAATATTACTAATTAACTGCAATGAAAAAAGATTCCAAATAAAATCCTTTAGAAATATCTATTATATCGCGCATGAATAACTTCTATTATCATCAGCTGCATTCGTTGTCATTAAATAAATTTATGACTCGTTCGCTCAGCAATCGATAATTATTTATGCGGAAAAAAATATGTGAAACACTTTCCGAAAATGCAAATTTCCTTTTACCAAATTTGACTTTATGATAAAAATGAGCGATGCGTTAGTTATGTTTCGTAATCACCTGCTGCTTATGCAAACATTCTTTTCTGTGGCTAATACCTGTCCGTAATTTTTCGTGACTAGAAATCAATATTTGTGGGAGAATGCAACGAAAATTGGTAATTTTAAAAAGAGCGATAAATTTGTATTTTTAGCAAAATAGATGTGCTTCAAATGAATTAATTTTTGTTATTTTTAATTTTGTTATTTCTATACTCCAGCACGTAATCTATCGTTGTTGTTTTAACACTCTCTTTTTAATCATCATTTTGAAAATGAAAATTTGTTTTATTTATAAATTGCTGCACTAATAGCATCATAAAGAAAGATAACTAGTTTCGCATGAAAGCTGTCATTTTATAATAGTAGTTTTAAAAATAATTATAAAAAATTAATTTTATTTTATTAAAATTAATTCGGGAAGAATTTGCTTAACAATTGTTACTCTTCTTAGTGTCCTGATGGCCAATTGGCTAGCGCACTGGTCTTTGGTATCCTAGACTTCAGATTCGAATCCTGGCCGTCATGGATGTTTGTGAGTGGTTCGGAATCCACATTAAACTTTTAAAGTGACCGAGTGGCTAGCGCTCTGGTGCTCGGTACCACAGGTTTCGGGTTCGAGTCCCAGGGATCCTATGGATGTGTGTAGTGGTTCGGAATCCACTTTAAACCGTAGGTCCCGGTCTAATAGGATCGTAGACCGTTGCGGGGGTTTGTTACTCCGCGTCCGTGGCTTATCTTCAAGTTACACGCGCCCCCTGGGTAATGCAAAGTGAGTAACGTCTGTGCAGCGCTTGCCTTAAGGCATCCAAAATTATTGTAATATTTGGCTAATTTTATGTTTGGGTCCTTTAACTAGTAAACTGTTAATATTGCTGCCCTCTCTTTGGTGAAAGTTACCATAAATATTGTTATGAATGTAGTGGAAGTCAGTTAGAAAAAGAGCTTTGCACTGGTAGGATCGACGTATGCAACGAGTTTGAATTTTGATAAAAAAAAAGAAATTTATTTAACTTTTAAATAATTCTATTTATTTACAAAGGAAAAAACGTGTTGAAATATATGAATTAAAAAAAAGAATACAAGCACTTTTCAAAACATAGAAACAGCCATTCATTTAGATTTTGAATAATAAACAAAACGAATGCAAAACTCGCCAATCTCTTTCTTCGAAACGGTCACACGTGTCTCTGGCGACGCAATCAAACCACGGTTCAGTTCACTTCTGAACGAAAGTAAAGAGCCAGATTCGTATCGCGAGCATCGAATCATGACAACTTCATTGATTTGTGTGTTTCTCTAGAACTTATCTTTTAAGCATATTTCGTTCTTTTTTTGAAACCCTGAGATTTCTATACCGATTATTCACATTCTGTTTTAAAAGAACGAAGAACAAAAACAGATTGGAATTGTAATATAAAGTTTGCTTTTTGTTTTTTTAATGTAAAATTTTGAATGGCGGCAGCGATTAGACACAACAACATCTTACGAAACATTCATTCTGTCTAAGAAATCGATATGAAGAATCAAGAATTACGTCCACTTTGCATCAATCTTGGCTAGACTAGTGGAAATAATTCCTTTTATCAAAATAAATCGGCAAATAAAAGGATATTTGATTGTGCATATCATTCGGTTGTATGTTACGTAAATGGCTCGTTCGTCCTTGCAGTAGTGGTTACTGAAGATTCAATCTTTGACAATGAATTACAAATGTATTATGAATCTCACTTCTCACCATATCCATCTTCATTTAAAATGCAGACAAAAGTAAGATGTTGTGTTTTCTTGTAAGAAATTATATATAGAATGTAAGATTGAAATCGTACCATGGCGTGCACCAAGAGAGTGATGTATGAAGCGTAACTTAAGAGAACGAAATTTTGACTGAGGATTTTTATGTTTCCAAAATATTTGATATATATCGGCATATCCACTACAAATTTTATTGCTAAAGATTTTGTTTATTATTGTAAACAAAATGCAGAATCTTTGTATTTTTTATCATAATGTGAACCATGATGTTGTCCTGGTTAGAGCTCCCTGGCATTTCCAAAAAAAATGAAATTATAAAATAAAGAGTATAATTATTATTTAATCTTCTCGCAAAACACATTAAACTTTCATTTCAAAAACTTTTATTTAAAGTAAATGCTGATTTTCATATGATTTTATTTGTGTTTTGAAACAGGCATGAAATATGTTTTGCTAAATATAACGATTGATCCGTATTCAAGTCATGTGCTCTATAGCTTATTTTGAAGTGCCTGGCTTTCAAAATAAAAGCAGATTATTATTTCATTATCCTCGAAATAGTGTCTAAGAATTAATTTACGTTTATAAAAATTTATTTATCAATGACTTAAAAGACTTCTCTGTCTGGGTAGTGTTTCTTGTAGTATTTGAATAATTTCTTCGTCATAAAGTTGTATAATTATTAAATTGAATATAACACAATTTAATACACACGATATTTCATTTGATAGTTCTTGTTGGGATTCTGCACTTTAGGGTTCCGATTTCGCCAAATCTCTTTTCTGCGCCAAATGGAATCGCTAAAATCGCAATATTTTGTTTGTTTGTTTGTTTGTTTAGAATAGAACTAAGCCAAAGGAAAAATTCGCCTAATATACAAGCAGAACTTACGTTCTTGTAAAATTCTAACCAATTGCTTCATAAATTTCTTGGGTTATTGAACATTTGCATATTCCCATGTGTATTCGTCCAGTAAAGTATGTTTACATGTGGTAAATTGAAATTCGTGAATGTATTTCAGTTGTTTTTTTAATTCTCTGCGTTATTTATTGTCCGAACCTTGTTCTAGTTTTAGAATAGAATTAATCAAGTTAATGTGGTTTATGCTAAATGCATTAAAACAGGCAAGCTTGTTTGGATTAACTCATTTCGCGACCTTCACCAGTCTGCGCGTGCGCATCAATGGCTAAAATGCTGTTAAAACATTTGACCCAAATGGGATATTTACATATATTTCTTCTTTGCATGAATATATATCCAAACCAATGCCAATGACTTTGCAGTAGCAATTGCTTTTCAACATGAATGACTTTATGAGTGATATTTTAATAACCTATGGCTTAGAGTAGCGACAAACTATGTGATAAAGCCCCTGCATTGAATAATGATCTATTGGGATTGGATGATGATTTATGATCTGTTGGAATGATTTTTTTTAATATGAAAAAATTAATCATGTTTTTAAAGGAACACGTTTTTAAGTTCATCGTTTATTTCTTGACAATTAAACCACTTATCTTTGAAACACAGATTATTGCATTATAAAATAAGTCTTTCGTTTTCAAATTACTTCAATTAAATTGGTTTAATATTTTAAAGTAGTTTGTATTGTAACAGACGAATTTCTTCCCAAAAATAATTTAAAAAAAAAAATAACTTAAAAAAATATTGAATTGGCATGATCCCTAATTATTGAATATTGCTTTGGCATGATCGCCCATTATTGAATATCGCTTTGGCATGTTAGCTCATTATTGAATATTGCTTTGGCATGCCCATTATTGAATATTGCTCATTATTGAATATTGCTTTGGCATGATCGCCCATTATTGAATATTGCTTTGGCATGATCGCCCATTATTGAATATTGCTTTTGCCCCATTATTGAATATGTTTACGCTCATTATTGAATATTGCTTTGGCATGATCGCCCATTATTGAATATTGCTTTGGCATGATCGCCCATTATTGAATATTGCTTTGGCATGTTAGCTCATTATTGAATATTGCTTTGGCATGTTAGCTCATTATTGAATATTGCTTTGGCATGATCGCCCATTATTGAATATTGCTTTGGCATGTTAGCTCATTATTGAATATTGCTTTGGCATGATCGCCCATTATTGAATATTGTTTTGGCATGATCGCCCATTATTGAATATTGCTTTGGCATGATCGCCCATTATTGAATATTGCTTTGGCGTGATCGCCCATTAGTGAATATCGTTTTGGCATGATCGTCCATTAGTGAATATCACTTTGTCATGATCGCCCATTATTGAATATTGCTTTGGCATGATCGCTCATTATTGAATATCGCTTTGACATGATCGCCCATTATTGAATATCGCTTTGGCATCTTCGCCCATTATTGAATATCGCTTTGACATGTTAGCTCATTATTGAATATCGCTTTAATATTAAACATTGCAGCATTAGCTTGTGAAGAAAAACAAATATTTGGTGCTTTATTTTAAAATGAAATGAATTAAATAATAAATGCTAAGAAAAATAATAAAATTCATTTTAAATAAATAATTTCAAAAATAAAATTAATAAATAAATTTAAATAAATTTCATTTTATACAATTTTTTTTTTTTTATCAATTAAGTCTTTAAAACAACTACAATTATACGAACTCCTGTTTTGATCGTTATGTAACTTTGTTGTTGACTCTCTCTGTTGCACTGATTTTTTTATGTTGTTATCTTGCTTCGTTTGTTTCCATTGTATCCCACGCAAAACAATGCGGAACTGTGGTTTTTGAGATCGAAGTTTCGTGGAAAACGTGCAGAAAGGGAAGAGGAGGGCATGCAATTTTCGTGAATCCTTTTAAACGTTCTTGTTGCTCATAACAAAGATAGAAAGACTAAACTTAGTTCGAAGAGATAAATGTCTCGTTTCAGCCATGATGCATCAATCCCTCCTTTGTGGAACTAGTTTTATATTATTTTAGTCTGCGTGAATCAACCTCTGTTTACTTTATCGGGTCTCACGACAACAATTGCGTCTGATACACGTCTTGGTTTTTTTCTGCTACGTCTTCGTCTTTTGTCTTTCCCGAAGGGGTAATTATGTTTCTTGAGTTCTTCCGTCGGTTTAAAAGTTTCCAGACAATGAGCAATTCAAGTTGTCATTCTAGAAAGGTTCATTACCTAGTGCTCTGTTGGGGAAGGCTGTCTTATCAGTCTTGATGATTTGAGTGATACTTAGTTAGAAGCAGTGTGTGTAGGCGCAGGTTCTTTTTGTGATAGTGTCATTTGTTGAACACACAATTCACAGATTAGTAGCATTAATCATTTTAGTATTCTGTCATTCAAGTTGTTTCTCATTAGACATCTTTCACTTCATCTGTCGTAGAAATAATTGTAAGTGGATACTAAATGAAAGACACGTCCACATGAACGATCGATTTTGTGCCTGCGTGTTGTTTGTTTGGAGAACCAGAACGTAGAACTTTTAAGTGAATATTTTTTATAAAGAAATTGATATAATACTAAAATGATTAATATTTTTATAATTAAGGATTTATTTAGTAGATAAACATTAATCCTTGTAGAAATAACGTGAATGATTGTTAGTGGATACTAAATGAAAGGCACGTCCACATGAACGATTGATTTTGTGCCTACGTATTGTTTGTTTGGAGAGCCAGAACTTTCAAGTGAATATTTTAAAACAATGCACCTTTTTTTGTTAGAGAAATCGAGATAAATTAAATGATTAATGTTTTTATAATTAATTAATATTATTTAGTAGATAGACATTAAATCCTTGTAAAAATATGTTTCTTGAGTTCTTCCGTTGGGTTAAAAAATTCCAAACATTGTGCAATTCAAGTTGTCATTCTAGAAAGGTTCATTACCTAGTGCTCTGTTGGGGAAGGCTGTCTTATCAGTCTTGATGATTTGAGTGATATGCCTACATAAATCTTAAGTTAGAGCAGTGATACTAAATGAAAGACACGTTTCCATGAATGATCGATTTTGTGTGTGTGCGCGCGCGTTGTTTCTTTAGAAAGCTAGAACTTTTAAGTGAATATTTTAAAACAATGCACCCTTTTTTCATAGAGAAATTGAGATAAACAATTTTTGATCGTGTCATTTGTTGAACACACAATTCGCAGATTGGCGGCATTAATCATTTTAGTATTCTGTCATTCAAGTTGTTTCTCATTAGACACCTTTCACTTCATCTGTTGTAGAGATAACGTGAATGATTTTAAGTGGATATTGAATGAAAGGCACGTCCACATGAACGATTGATTCTGTGTGTGCGTGTTGCTAGTTTGGAGAGAACTTTTCAGTGAATATTTTACGACAATAGACATTTTTTTTTATAAAGAAACATCAATCATTTTAGTATTATTTAATTGATAAACATTAATCCTTATAGAAATAACGTGATTGATTGTAAGTGGATACTAAATGAAAGGCACATCCACATGAACGATCGATTTTATTTGTGTGTGTGTTGTTAGTTTGGAGAGCCAGAATTTTTAAGTCAATATTTTAAAGCAATGAACTTCTTTATAAAGAAATCGAGATAAATAGTTAATTATAAAAACATTAATCATTTTAGTATTATTTAAAAGATAAGCATTACTCCTTGTAGAAATAACGTGAATAATTGTAAGTGGATACTAAATGAAAGGCATATCCACAAGAACGATCGATTTTGTGTTTGCGTGTTCTTAGTTTGGAGATCCAGAACTTAGAATTTTTAAGTGAATATTTTAAACAATGCACTTATTTTTATAAAGAAATCGAAATAATCAAAATTGTTATAATTAATTATTTATTTTAGTATTATTTAGTAGATAAAAATTAATCCTTGTAGAAATGAAGTGAATGATTGTTAGTGGATACTAAATGAAAGACACGTTCCCATGAACGATCGATTATGTGTGTGCTTGTTGTTGTTTGGAGAGCCAGAACTTTTAAAGGAATATTTTAAAACAATGCACCTTTTTTCATAAAGAAATCGAGATAAACAATTAATTATATAAAAACAATAATCATTTTAGTATTATTTAGTAGTAAAATGATAGTAAAATTAATTTTAATTTAAATTTTAGTAAACATTAATCCTTATAAAAACAACGTGAATGATTATAAGTGGATACTGGAATGAAAGGCAAGCGTAAACTATCGAGAAACAAAAAAATTTTTTATGTATTGGTAGTTAGGACAGCCAGAAAGTGGATTTAAATGAATATTTTAAAACAATGTACATTTTATATAAAGAAATTGAGATAAATAATTAAAATATCACGAGAATTTAATATTACAATTAATGAAAATTCTTATTTCGCTGTGTCTTATTTTAAATGCACATTCACTAAACACATCGTTAATCTTGAAGCCCAACACTAACTATTTTGTTTACTAACGTTAAATATAACAATTAATTATGAAAACTAATAATTTAGATAAACTGTTTTCGTTTGTATTTTTTGTTTTATTTTAAATTTAATGTAAATAAATTGAGAGTTTCATGAAACTATATTTATGTGTTTACATTACAAAATTGCTTTTTTTTTTTTTTTTTTTTAAAAATTGAATAGGGAAAATAATTTTTTTATAATGTATTAAAATGTATTTCCCATATTTGCTTTTTTGTTTTCTGTTAAAAATTTTAAATTATTCATGAAAATTGATTAAACTTGAAAAGTATATAATTAAAAATATAACGGTATTGAAATTTGTAAATTAATTTTATTAGTTTAAGCCGTCTAATTGAATTATAAGACTATTTTAGCGAACAGAATTTGTTTTTGAATATAACCGACTACAGTTTCGTTCTCATATTCGTACCAACTTAAAACGAATGCGTTACAAAACATGCTCCATTTTGAATAGTCATTGTATTTAATGCATCATTAAGTAAATAAACAGGAGAATCATTTTATCCCTGTTTAGCATCTGCCGGTAGATCATGAGACTTGTGTTTTCGAAAATATCGTATTAAGATCTGAATAAATGTAGCAGTACTATAGCATTCTTTTGTGTTCATTGTATACGTTACTTAGCGATATTGTTTTTTCTATACACGTGATTGTGATAATTCTCAAAATAGAAAAATGTAATTACCCTGTAGTATATTTTGTTGTACATTTTTGAAGAATTCTACAATTAACTGCAAATTACAGAATGGAGGGGAAAATGCTATAAACGCCTTGCTACATAAGATCATCCTAATTTTTGCATTTGTTACAGAGCAGTACTGTTTCCTTTACTGCAGCTTTCATACTTTTTTTTTTAATATCACTTTTCTTTTCTGTTTTAACGAAAACGCTATTTTCTAGCAAATAATTTTTTATAATAAATCTGTTAGCTGCCCGCAAATAAGCAAGGTAAATTGAACTAATTACTGATTAATTGAATTTCTTGTAAATTGAACTGAAAAAGAACTGAAAGTGAACGGATTTTTTTTTAAATTTTGAACTGAAAAAGAACTGAAAGTGAACGGATTTTTTTTTAAATTGAACTGATGAAGAACTGAACGTGAACTGATTTTTTTTAAATTGGACTGAAAAAGAACTGATTTTTTTTTGTAAATTGAACTAAAAAAGAACTGATGAAGAATTGAACGAGAACTAATTTTTCTTTTAAAATAAATCTTTTCTTTTAAATAGTTATTATTTTACTAAAATTTTTCAAAATTAAATAAATATTAATTCTTTAAAGTCAAACAAGCAAACATTAATTATATACTTAAAATATTAATTGTGACGAACATGCTAAGAGATATCTATGCGAGTTGCCATCTCAGCCATCTCTCTTAACTGCAACCGTTGTTGTGGTGGCCGGGTAAGACAAAGCCCCCGGGGCGCCCGCCAGACAAAAGGGCGCCGAAATTGAAAGACCCATCGACCGGTATTTAACGAGTTGGCTCTCGCAGTGGCGCCTCCTCGACTTCCCAGCGTCTCTGTCCCTACCCGTACCCGGCCCTGTCAATAATGATGGATGCGCCACCGCTCCACTCTCTCTTCCCCATCATCATCAGCAGCCTCTTTTTTTCTTCCTTTAATATTTTTATTTATTTCGTGCCTTTTACTCTGATGATGATTATGAGGTTAGTGGCTACATCCCATAGATGATTGGAATGAATTGCCGAAGAAAGACGCATTGCGCAGGTTTTGTGTTTTGTTTTAATTTTTTTTTGTTTTGGGAGTATACTTGAATGTGTGAGAGAAAGGTGGAGTCCAAGATTGAGGCTCTAAAAATTAAAAACTTGAGATCTGCAGGTGTATAAAAGCACACAGTATTCAACATAATCTCAAGAAATATTTGTCAGGATACACCCAATAGTACCTTAGGAACTTACACTTTTAGTTTTAAATACTTAGGATCAGTATTTAAAACTAAGTACAGATAACTAAGACTAAGTTTCGTGCCCAGAGAGGATGATTATGAGGTTAGTGGCTGCATCCCATAGATGAATGGAATGAATTGCTGAAGAAAGACGTATTGCACAGATCTTTTTGTTTTGTTTTAATATTTTTTTTGGAAGTATAGTACTTGAATATGTGAGAGAAAGGTGGAGTCCAAGATTGAGGCTCTAAAAATTAAAAACTTGAGATGTGCAGGTGTATAAAAGCACACAGTATTCAACATAATCTCAAGAAATATTTGTCAGGATACACCCAATAGTACCTTAGGAGGAAATAAATAGTACCTTACCTTAGTAATAGTACTGTACCTTACAGTTTTGAATCTGTACTTAACTTTAAATACTTAGCAATTAATTTCTGATCTATACACCCAATATTACCTTAGGCACTTACACTTATGGATCTGTACTTAACTTTAAATACTTAGCAATTAATTTCTGATCCTATACACCCAATATTACCTTAGGCATTTATACTTTTGGATCTGTACTTAGTTTATACTTAGGATCAAAAATTGTCAAAATAATATCTTATCTGAAATGAAAAACAGAATTGTATCTGTCAATAGGGCCTTTTTTGGGTTAAGAAATTTGTTTAAATTGCAGTTCATAAGCAGAAAAACCAAATTCTTGTCATACCTACCTATTTACCCTTATTAGACCTATTTTGGTCTATGGCTCTGAAACTTGGACTTTGGCAAGATCTGATGAGGCCTATTTGGGTCTATTTAAGCGGAAGATTTTAAGGACTATTCTTGGAAGTGTAAAGGAAAGTGATTGTTAGAGTGCTCAGGGTAAAGAAGCCAAGCGGTGATACAGCGCCAACTCTAGTACGAAAAGTGCCCAACTTTCTGTTCCGTTAGAACACGCTCAATTTTATTGCTACTCTATGGCTACAGGTATTTTAAATGCAAAGACAGAGAAAGATACTAGATTTAACATAAAGGTACGGACTTGCAAAACTAAGAACTAAGACGAGAAGATGAAATTGTGTTTAATGTCTACTTTAGTGGTACCAAAACTCTTTATGCTTCACATTGACATTGTATTGATTAGATATTTAAAAAAAAAAGGGGGGGGAATTGCGTAGAGTCAGTTGCATAACTGTCAAAATAGAAAGATACAGTTGCATAACTGTGAGAATAAAATGTCGTGCACGAATTGAACAGCATGTGTATAGATAATTGTATTCAAATGGAATGATGTTTAGCAAAGAATTTCATGAAATCTAAGCTTTTTAATCTTCAAGTCACCGTTTTCTTTTAAGTAAATGAAAAAATGTATGCAACGGAAAATCAACAATTATGGAACCATATGGTGCAGAATAAAATAAAAAAAATTACCAGTTTAATCAATTTTATTGTATTTAAATCCCTTAACTTTAACGGCTTACAGCGTTTGCATTTCTGTGCATTAAAGCTTTAGCTTGAATTTCATGTAATTATTATATAAATTATGAAATTTAATAAAAAAATTGTATAAAGCATTCAACTTTATGTAATAGCATATCCGTTAATATCTGAAGAAAACGCCTAATCTGCCTTAGCAGAAATCTTGAAAGCTGTTATGCATGTTATGAAAAATTTCTCGTATCTCCAGTGCAGATTTTCTACCAGTCTTATCACCTTCTCCCTCTACCAGCAATTCAGAATTGATAAACTTCTGCTTATTTTAACATTCTAATCACGAAGAAAGACGATAAAACTATTTACATTCCCACTATAAGATTATGTATCGGAATAAGTCGATGGCAAGACCAGATTGTTCAGAATAATATATTTTCGTGAAATATATCTGTATTTCATTTATTTGTCATATTATTTGTTGAGTGTAATTTTTAAATGAATGTGATTTAAAATAAACGTTATAAGATTATTATGTTAAGTATTCCATGTATATAAAAATGTGTGTTTTTTCTCTATTATTTCTCAATTACTTTTTAAACTATCAAGAACAAATTATTTATTATTGAGATTATTTATTATTTTTGTAAACCATCGAAGAAAAATTATTTATTATTTTTTTAACTATTTAGGAAGCTATTATTTCTTAATTCAACACAAATTTTATTTTGTGCTTGGCGCCATTTAGTGTTTAGTCTATAGACTTCGTCTATAGTTTGTCTGTAGAAATTTTCACGAAATTAAAATGGTAAATTTTAATTTTTTTAAAATATGTTTTGTTTGTTTAAAATTCTTTTTATTCATAAATGAAATAGTCATAATAATTTTTTCTTTACAATTTCCTAAATGATGTATAATTTTTACTTTTCCATCGATATTTTTTCTAATAAAATTTAATAAAACTAAAAATGTTTTATTTCATGCAGTCGGGTAAAGGCGGGTGATATCTGATAGTGTTTAAAAGTTGATTTCAAAAAATTTATTGGTTCTATAAGAAAGTTTGCATGGCAATTGGAGTATCGTCGATTTCGTGTAATTAGTTCTAATATATATCCTGCTAGTGTATAATGAAACCACAAAAATTTGCATTTCGAGAAATTTATTGGTTCTGAAAGAAAGTTTGCATGGCAATTGGAGTATCGTCGATTTCGTGTAATTGGTGCTAATATATATCCTGCTAGTGTATAATGAGATCACAAAAATGTCGATTTCGTGTAATTAGTGCTAATATATATCCTGCTAGTGTATTATGAGATCACAAAAAATTGCATTTCGAGAAATTTATTGGTTATAAAAGAAAATTTACGTGGCACTTCGCATATCGTCGATTTTTTGTAATTGGTGCTAAAGGATTCATTGCATCATGGGTACAATATTCTCAAAAATAATGATCATATTCTTCCAGAGATACTGCAGTTGCAAGCCTTTAGTCTCATAGGTTACGGTTTAAAGTGAATGCCCTTTTTTTCCATCTCTTCCCCTTGTGCGAATGTACCTCTTGCACCTTCCTGAAGACGTTCTAACCGACGTGGGAGACCCCAGTTTCCACCTCTTCCTGGACGCATACCACCTCTTGATGAGCTTTTGTTATGTCCCATCTGTCTGAAGATGATCCATCCGCCGAAGACACCCGAGCTACGCTTGGCGGCTGGAAGGAATCGCTGCTCCGGGGAGGAGAAGATGGGAACGATCTTCAATGATGATGGATAAGCTGAGAAAATTTTCTGCCGCACGTATCTGACCCTCCTTTGAGCACACACGGGCCCTTTGGGGTCGCCGCCCTTTTTACAAAGTTCCCTGCCACCCCTTACAATGAGGATCGAGTTTCGACGACTGAGATAGACCGATCCCCCTTCCCCCCATTCGCCGGAAAACCCATCTGAAGGGAAATCCGTGGCGTTAATGAGAGAGTGGATGGATAACATCATTTCTTCACCCCCTTCCCCTCTCTGACTTTTTTTTTTTACCCCGATAAAATGATAGATTCTGAAATAAGAGGCATTTTGCTTTTTTTTTTTTTCCCCTTTCCAATCTCGCCTTTTGACGAAAGCCTGTGGATATTTTTCTTGCACTCTCTGCTGTATATAATTTTTTTTTTCTTTCTGGTTCGCTGTTGCTTGAATGTATATATTCAAGGGCTGCAATTATGCGACTGCCATGCCATGCATCGAGGTGGTGGTTTTTAGATAGTATATCTTCCTTCACCTGTTGGAAAGGATTTTCGATTTTGCTACATTGATGGATCACTTTTATCTAATATATACACACACAGGGTTGGAATCGGGTCAACGATCATGGAAGATTTTGATGAAGTGTGAGAATTCAATTTCGTTTTTTTAGGTGAGGTCCTTGGAAAAAACGTTTTGGGAAATTTTTTAATCACATTACGAAAGCCCTATTTGTCATCATTATAACCGAAGCCATTTCACGTGGCGATCAACATTAATTGGCACCAGAGATAGTTTAACTGGTTCTGGAGAAGTTACTTCTAGTGGAAAAGCTCAAAAGCAACTACATTGAGTTAACTGAATATAAATTGAATTTATTTTCTTTCTTCTTCAAAAATAACTTTTGTAAACAACTAGCAGAACCCGGCATACGTTGCCCTGCAAAAAAAAAAAAAAAAAAAAAAAAAAAATGCATTGTAGAAAATTACATATCGCGAATATATTCTCCATGTTCTACTATATGTGCATACTCATTTTCATGGATATCGTTTGAAGGGTATATAAGATGAAATGCTGCAGAACTTTATGTATGTTACTTTACTTTAATGGTTACTTTTTTAGGTGGCAAGTAACATTAAAGTGGATACCTCCAACCTATTTTCCATACTCGAATACACATTAATACCAATTTTCATAGTTACTGATTAAACGGTATTGGAGCTGATAGACTGCAGCAATATCTGGTGGTGACTTACAACAAAGGGGATAGCATAAAAACATTCTCCATGTTTTGTCAAACACACACACAAATTTTCATCAAAATCGGTCCAATCGTTTAAGAGGAGTTCAGTGACAAACACACGTATATATATAGATAGTTGAGAAAGAAGTATGGTAACAGAAGGGTCATCGTTTTAAGAAAATGTGTAGGATTGTTATTTTTTTCATTTATAGATATAATTGACTATATGATAATGGAAAACAGGAATGATTGAAATAGAAACTTTTTTTATTCTAATAACTCAGTTCATGATTCTTGCATGTACAATTTAATTCAATTTTGTCTACCTCATACTAATAAAACAAAGTTTTCTACCGTTCTATAACTATCTGCTTCAACGGAATGATATAGAAATAAATATTTTTCATCATTGACTTTTTTATGCATTATATTTTCAACTCTATTATTAAAAAATAAATGTTAACGAAATCTAGTATCTGATGGCTACATACTGAATCTTATACGTGGTTTACGTATAATTTGTCTATCCCATACTAATAAAACAAAGTTTTCTACCATTCTGTAAATATTTGCTCTAGCAGAATGGTATTCTTATGTTTCGATAAATAGAAATATATATTTTTCAATCACTGACTTTTTTATGCATTACTTTATTCAACCCCATTATTAAAAGAATAAATTTATACAGTATCTTTCATTTTCGATGAATAAAATGTTAACTGAATCTTCAGTATCTGATGGCTACATACTGAATCTTATACGCGAAGTTATTTCACATTATCAAGCAATAAGAAGGAAAAAAATTCAGTCATCTTTTTTGTCATGTCTTTTACAATGGAACATCAGAACCACGTTCCAATAGTCATTGAATTCTGCACACAGCACGTCCTTTTCTGTCCGTATGCTGATATGTTAGGTGTGGCAGGGCTTTTCTGATGATTGCCGCAATAATCATCTGAGCTCCATTTTCGTCCTGGTCCATTAGTTTCGATTTTTCTTTTGTTAGAAGGATATTCTTTCATTCACATTTACAATTTGGCTCTCTTTTGTCCAATTGAGAAAGAAGCTTTTTTATTCCTCTGATTCTGAAAGTTCTTCCAGTGCTGAGTTGGTGGTATACTCTTCCCAAATCTTTTTGATGATTTTCGTTATCGTGCCATGTTGAATTGGCCATGGATTTCAGGTTACATGATCTTCGTGCAGAAGCAGAATTGCCCATTGTGGTTTTTTGAAAGTAAGCTGTACTTAAATGCATTTCTGGCCCATTTCCAATGCATACAAACTGAATTATGTGAACGCAGTATATCCAAATATTTAAAATGTTTTATTTCCATTATTATAATCATATTAATTAATAGTCTCTATAAAGGTCTATAGTCTCTATAGGAAGCTATAAAGCATATGGATATTTATATTTAACTACTTTAGTCAGTGGAATATTTTTTTAATATTTATTATGCAATCATATTATCCAGTGATTGTTTGTAGGAATTGTTGTAGGAAGAAAATTTTACGATTTTGAGTTATTTCATATGGTTTTTATTAAAACAGGCAACTTATTCAAACTCAATTTGAGAGATATCTTAATACGCGATCTTTCTAATTTTTTAATTAAATAAAATGTTTGTGTAAATAAAAAAAAAACTTTTATAAACGCATAACTTTTTACAGTAATTCACTTGAATGCATAAATAATTAGCTCATACAATTGAGGTTTTTATTTATATTAAAAATGTAAATGCGTAATTTTATAATAGTCAAGTGAATGCATAAACATTTAACCCACACAATTGAGGTATTTATTTTTTTTAAAAATCAATCGGAAAAAATCCATTTGAATGTTATATTATTTATATTAATATAAATGTATAATTTTTACAATCATCAAGTGAATGCATGTATAATTGAACTCATACAATTGAGGTTTTTATTTCTATTAAAAATCGATTCGAATTTCAAATGTTATGTACTATTTCAAAGAACTTTTACAATAATCAAGTGAATGCATAAATAATTAATTCATACAATTGAGGTTCTATTAAAAATCAATCGGAAAAAACCGATTCGAATTTCGAATGTTATGTACAATTTCAAAGAACTTTTACAATAATCAAGTGAATGCATAAATAATTAATTCATACAATTGAGGTTCTATTAAAAATCAATCGGAAAAAATCGTTTGAATGTTATATTATTTATATTAATATAAATGTATAATTTTTACAATCATCAAGTGAATGCATGTATAATTGAACTCATACAATTGAGGTTTTTATTTCTATTAAAATTCGATTCGAATTTCGAATGTTATGTACTATTTCAAAGAACTTTTACAATAATCAAGTGAATGCATAAATAATTAATTCAGACAATTGAGGTTCTATGAAAATCAATCGGAAAAAATCGATTCGAATTTCGAATGTTATGTACTATTTCAAAGAACTTTTACAATAATCAAGTGAATGCATAAATAATTAATTCAGACAATTGAGGTTCTATTAAAAATCAATCGGAAAAAATCCATTTGAATGTTATATTATTTATATTAATATAAATGTATAATTTTTACAATCATCAAGTGAATGCATGTATAATTGAACTCATACAATTGAGGTTTTTATTTCTATTAAAATTCGATTCGAATTTCGAATGTTATGTACTATTTCAAAGAACTTTTACAATAATCAAGTGAATGCATAAATAATTAATTCAGACAATTGAGGTTCTATGAAAAATCAATCGGAAAAATCGATTCGAATTTCGAATGTTATGTACTATTTCAAAGAACTTTTACAATAATCAAGTGAATGCATAAATAATTAATTCATACAATTGAGGTTCTATTAAAAATCAATCGGAAAAAATCCATTTGAATGTTATATTATTTATATTAATATAAATGTATAATTTTTACAATCATCAAGTGAATGCATGTATAATTGAACTCATACAATTGAGGTTTTTATTTCTATTAAAAATCGATTCGAATTTCGAATGTTATGTACTATTTCAAAGAACTTTTACAATAATCAAGTGAATGCATAAATAATTAATTCATACAATTGAGGTTCTATTAAAAATCAATCGGAAAAAATCGATTCGAATTTCGAATGTTATGTACAATTTCAAAGAACTTTTACAATAATCAAGTGAATGCATAAATAATTAATTCATACAATTGAGGTTCTATTAAAAATCAATCAGAAAAAATCGATTCGAATTTCGAATGTAAATGTACTATTTCAAAGAACTTTTATAATAATCAAGTGAATGCATAAATAATTAATTCATACAATTGAGGTTCTATTAAAAATCAATCGAAAAAAATCGATTCGAATGTTATGTACTATTTCAAAGAACTTTTACAATAATCAAGTGAATGCATAAATAATTAATTCATACAATTGAGGTTCTATTAAAAATCAATCGGAAAAAATCGATTCGAATTTCGAATGTTACATTATTTCAGTTTCTTCTAAAGATTGTCATTACCAGATCGTTTATCTTTTGTTAATAAATGTGATAAAGCAAAATTAGAGGTTCCTGAGTTTTTTCAAAGTAAAGAACCGTTGAGAAGAAATCTGTTTTCAAGTTTTGCTGGTTTATTTTTCTTTTTCATGACGTGTCCCCTCTCTCTTCCCGCCCTTTTTGTTTATTCCGTGATGCAATCAGTCATCGTGTTCGAGTGATGAATGAGTATTCTATTTCTTTTCTAACCACGCCCCCTTTTCAATTTTTTACTTTTTTGAAACTGCTTGGGATCAAAGATACACCATGGAATGTCCTTTAAAAGAAAAGAAAAAAAGAAAGAAAGAAAAAAAAAAAAAGTGTAGGCCTAATCAATTTATCTTCCCAAAGACTAATCGACTACGTGTGTGTGAAGTGGGAAAAAGTTTTTCATTTCAAATATATCTTCTTTAGTTGTTGTTGGTTTGTTTATTAATTCATGCGGTCATGTAAATTGGAATTTTGAAGATGGGAAATAATAATAATAATAATAAATAAATAAAAAAAACTCATTAGTAGAGAAGTTGGAAACGTAGTATGGTTGGTGTTTTAAAATAGTTGGAAATGAATTGAGATTTTGAAATTCTTAAATGGCTATAACATGGATGAGGGGTTTTTCTCAAATTTTCCATGGGATTAGCTTTTAGATAGGGTATGTTGTTAGTGTATTATTAGTCATTATAGTTAATATATACATCGATTTGCTTTTGTTTCTCATTTTCTGTTATTCTGACGTTGATGTATTGTTATATTCAGAAGCAATGTTTATCAGTTATTGAATCGATGGCATTTCTGTATAATTTCCTAATGAAACTTTTTTTTGTGTGTGTTTGTTGAATCCCCTCCTTTTTTTTTTTTACTTGAAGGCAATACATTATCAGTGTATACATTCACATTATAGTTAGAAAAGAAAGAAAAAAAAAATCGATGTATATTTTATCACATTTTCTGTTATTATTATTATTATTATTGTTTGTTCTAATGCAGCTGGCAAACACTTAGACAGTTTGGTCGTGGATTTTGGCAATTGCTGACAGATGTTACTCACTTTATTATACCCAGGGGGCGCGTGTTTGAAGTTATTGACGGACGATGGTATTTTGCCCCCTAATTTTTTTTTTTTTGTGATCCTATTTTTTTTTTTTACGGTTTAAAAGGGGAGAACCACTACATTATCATGGTGCATTGAACGAAATTATAGCGAGCGCCAAATATAGCCATGGATATTTTTTCAGGGCCCTCATTTTCTGTTAGTGTGACGTTGATTTATTACTATATATTCAAAAACGATGTTTATCAGTTATTGAATCGATGGTATTTTTTTTCCTATTGAATTTTTTTTGTGATTGTTTGAATTTTTTTTTTTTTTAAAGAGAATACATTATCATTGTATACATTGACATTATAGCTAAAATAAATATACATGGATAATTTTTCTCATTTTTGGTTATTGTGACGTTAATCTATTATTATATTCAGAAACAATGTTTGTCAGTTATTGAATCGATAGTATTTCTATGTAATTTTCTAATTAGTGTGTGTTTGAAATGTTTTTTGGAAGGGAAGTACATTATCAATGTATGCATTGACATTAGAGCTAAAATAAATATACATCCCTTTTTTTTTTTCCTCCTATTTTCTCTTATAGTGACCTTGATTTATTATGTATTGAAGGAATGTTTTTCAATTATTTAATCTGATATTTCTATTCAATTTGCTAATAAATCTTTTTGTGTTTCATTGATAAATATTTTTCAATTTAACTCTTTTAATCATTATTAATATTATATTTTCTATTTTATTATAATAATGTTTTTTTAGACAGTATCTAAAATTTTCTCTTTTTTTTTTATAGGTAAGAACTTGTGTTTTTGGAATAAATTTGAATCTTCTTGACTGCTGTAAAATAAGGTAATTATTTTTAAAACATGAAAATAATTAACAAAATCTTTGAAGAGTGAAAGCAGTTCTTACTTTTCCTGGTCAGTATCCAGTTATTATTATAATTGTTAGAATTTTCGTTGCTAATGATTTTTTATTCGCAATTTTCACTAATTCTTAAATTTTAATGTCCAGTTCTTTCTGTATTCTAAAAGGTAGCATAAAAATTTTGGAGTGAAAAATAAATTATTTTAATTAAACATTTTTAAAAATATGTACATCTTCAAAATATATATTCATTATTGATATGTATATCAATAATCTATTCCAGGGGTCTCCAAACTACGGCCCGCCAGTGTCATCAGTCCGGCCCGCGACAGCGAATAGCTTATTGTTACTGTAATAAGTTGGATAAAAAAACACAGAATGATAATAACTCGGTTTTATTGACTTGCTAGGTAAAGCTTACTGGCAAGCATAATACGCAGAAAATATAACTTAAGCATAACAACTAACTGGAAATTATAAATAATGGCAGAAAAATTAAAATGGTTTTGGCCCTTGGTACTTGTTGGAATAAACAGTATTGCCCTAAGGCTGGAAAGTTTGGAGACCCCTGATCTATTCTAATATTTAAAAACTGTAGGGTCGAACCCCCAAGACTCTGAAATGAAGGTGTGAGCCTATTTGACACTGAGGAAAATTCCAACATATTAATTATATGAAGAACTGAAATTTTTTGGAGGAGTTTTGTAGACTAACATAAATTTTTAGTCATCATGCATTTCAAGATTACTCTTTACTTAATTAATTCTTGATTTTCAATTTAAATTCATTCAAGGCTTTATTCTGTAACAACGTATTGTTGCGATAATTTCTTTTTTTTTTTTTAATTTGACTACTATCAAATATCTATGACAAACCGAAACATTTTTAATACGCTTTTATTAGTTTCACCTGTATGTTTGTTTGTTTGTATATAACTGACTCTTTGTGCTCGATTTTGCCCTACTTTAAGCGAACAGATTTAATTTAAACGTTGTAGACTTATCAAGGACCGACGACAATAAAATATTTTGATATGTTTATTATCTCATCATGATTAGGATCGCCAGGATGAGTGATTTTATTTTAACTTATGAAAAGCAATTTAACCCATGTAGAATGAAAGTATTCAGTAAAGACATTCAAACCTACGTGAGAGAACGGATAACGCGCCTGACTATGGATCAGGCAATTCCTTGTTCGAATCCTGGCTGGCTCGACATATTCGCATTTGAGCCTTTGTTTTACTCACAATTAAATTATTGTAAGAACTATAGTTTCAGTCCTCCGTACCGGGACCTCATTTAAATATTATAGTTTAAAAACACTAAAAAAGATGCTTTTAGAGTTAATCAAACTAAAAAGTAAAAAATAATTGTCAACACAAGAATAAAATTACTTTATTTATTATTTTATTATTAATTTATTTGTCTTATATGAGATGGGGGGAAATTAAAAACGGCGACCTCTATCGCTGTATTTAATAGATGTCCCACATAGAGTAGTAATATAATAGAATGTGCATCGGAATTGCCAGTTTGGGGCAAACATACTTCTCACGTGATCATATTTCTCACGTGTCTTTTACTTTGTAATTTGCGATGATAGTTTGGCGATTTCTGGCAATCTTCGCTGTCGGCTATTACTACTACTGAACGCTGTTGGCGCGACGAGAGAAGTAAAGTCTACTATCATATAACAATTTTCAAAAGAAATAATTTCTTTTTTTAATGTAAATTTAATTTTTCGAAATATTTAACATTTATATTCTATTAATAAATTTTCTTGCGTGATATTTTCCTCCAAAATGATTAATACATAAAATATTAATTTATATGAACTTCTGTAATGTTTTATCATTTCTCATGTAATGATACGTTTAATAAAGAAATAGTTAAAATGTATGATTTGAGAAGAATAATTCTTCGGAATTTCCTGAATCGCTTAGCAACATGTTTACGTTTTCTGAATAAATGTACTCTGGGAAAAAGAAGCCAATTGGGCGATACAACGCCAACTCTAGTACGAAAAGGACGGAAGATGTTTACCCGAACTTTCTGTTCCTTTAGAAAAGAGGAACGTGCTCTATTATATTACTGACCTATGATGTCCCGTGACATTTAATTATTTTGGTTATAAGAAATTAAATAATCATTATTTATATTTTTTTTGTCAACACCTCACACACACACACACACACACAAATAATTCATTTCACTATGAATTATTTGTGTGTGTGCGAAGTATTTATTTACACATTGAGCAGAATGTGATGTGAATATTAATGAATCTTAATTGTGTGGTAGTTCTTCATTTCTTGAAATTTTGAACAGAAATCCTCTATTAAATACGTTATTACATCATTAAAGAAAGTGGTCTTTTTGCTTTAACAGTTTTGAAATTATAGAACCAAGTAAGCACAGATTAACTTCAGATTCTTCAAACTCAACTATAATTACATTAACTATGTTTAACTATTAACAGTTAACTACATACGATTGTAGTTCACTGAATTATAATTTTTAATCTAACACCTACCTATAATACTTTTTGAAAATTAAGGAAATATGTAGTCTTAATGTTTGATTTTAAGAGAAGACATCATTTGTTGGATGTTTTTCCTTTGAGCGTTTAGATTTGCATATTAATTGTGCAGAGTTTTTTAATTTAAGTACACAATCACACACACACACATATATTAGTGATTTATCTTAATTACAGTTATTCATCATCTTGAATAATTATTTTCTTTATTTATTCGTGGATTATAAATCTGTTTATAGAGGCTGTTATAGTGAGATATAGACTGGAAGCTTTGGTGGACGTTTAATAAAAGTAAGGGGGCGGTGAAGGAAGAGCAGTTAAGAAAATCCTGAAATATATATTCGTTCATGATTCACCTGTTGTTCTGTAAAAGCTGCAAAAACAGTTTATTTTGGATTATGGGCAATAACACGAAAGTTTTTATTGGCCTTCTTTCATCATACTTAGTGGATCGTGGGTTTGGTGTGGGCACAAATCTGTTGAAAGAAAGAAAGAAATCGCTTACAAATATATATATATAATGGCGGTGATTAGCTTCAAGGTGACTTATTTAGTACATCATCTTTATTTACTTTGCCTTATTATGTAATTTTTTTATTATATCTTTTCTGATTGTTCGCTTTCTGGAATGGGGGGAATAATTAATAAAATTCTTAAGGCACTGGATAATTAAAGGGATGATAGGATAAATAGGTTTAGGTGATGGTAGGACAAATAGGTTTAGGGGATGATATGACAAATAAGTTTACTGGATGATAGGATAAATAGGTTTAGGGGATGATAGACAACTAGGTTTATTGATAGGATAAGTAGGTTTAGGGAATGATAGGATAAATAGGATAAGGGAATGATGGGACAAATAGGTTTAAGGGATGATATGACAAATAGGTTTAGGGGGTGATAAGACAAATAGGTTTAGGGGATGAAAAGACAAATAGGTTTAGGGGGTGATAGGACAAGTAAGATAAGGAGGTGACAGGACAAATTGGATAAGGGAATGATAGGATAAGAAGATGATAGACCCAATAAGGACAAATAGGATAGGAATGATAGGACAAATAGGATAACGGGAGGATAGGATAAATAGATTTGGGAACCACTGCTCTAAACCTACATCCAAACAATTTGACAGGAATATACACCAAATGTCCATTTTTAAAAAGACATCCAGAGTATGTCGTTGATGCATTCCAATTCGAAAGCATGTTGAAGATGACAAGGATGAGTGTAGTCAGGGCCGTAATCGCGACCGTGTCTTCAAGAAGCGAAACCGCACCTGTCTGCTAAACGTTTAAAAAGATATCCCTGAATGCACTTGACGTGCAGCTCGCTATTTCGGTGCTTGGGGAAGAGAAGGTACGTGTGTCTGGCGCATTCATTTTTCTTGTCTGGCATGCGAAAAAGGGCGGCAAGTGCTCATGGTTACAGTTGATACCCCGGTTTTCTGTTAGTCGGCAGTTAATGTTTCGGAGTCATTAAATACGAGATGGGTTTGCTGTATTCGTGTTCGTGTTACCCGGTAGTTTGGTTACTTTTTTTTTTTTTTTTTTTTTTTTTTTTTTTTTTTATTTATTTAAAAAAAAAAAAGAATGTTTTCGAACTTATTCGAAAAAGAGAATTGAGGTTTATTTTTTTGAAGGTATTTCCTTTACAGGTGTATAGCATGGTTGTTGGTTTCTTTAAAAAATGTCATGTTATAAGAGAATTGAGGTTTCTTTTTGAAGGTGTATAGCATGGTTGTTGTTGGTTTCTTTAAAAAATGTCATGTTATAAGAGAATTGCGGTTTCTTTTTTGAAGGTATTTCCTTTACAGGTGTATAGCATGGTTGCTGGTTTCTTTAAAAAAATGTCATGTTATAAGAGAATTGAGGTTTATTTTTGAAGGTATTTCCTTTACAGGTGTATAGCATGGTTGCTGGTTTCTTTAAAAAAATGTCATGTTATAAGAGAATTGAGGTTTCTTTTTGAAGGTATTTCCTTTACAGTTGTATGGCATGGTTGTTGATTTCTTTAAAAATGTCATGTTATAAGATAATTGAGGTTTATTTTTGAAGATATTTCCTTTACAGGTGTATAGCATGGTTGTTAGTTTCATTAAAAATTTCATGTCATAAGAGAATTGAGGTTTATTTTTGAAGGTATTTCCTTTACAGTTGTATGGCATGGTTGTTGGTTTCTTTAAAAAATGTCATGTTATAAGAGAATTGAGGTTTCTTTTTGAAGGTATTTCCAGTACAGGTGTATGGCATGGTTGTTGGTTTCTTTAAAAATGTCATGTTATAAGAGAATTGAGGTTTATTTTTGAAGGTATTTCCTTTACAGGTGTATAGCATGGTTGTTAGTTTCTTAAAAAATTTCATGTTATAAGAAAAGGATGTAAAAAACTATAAAGAGATTTAAAAGTTATAAAAAGAATTTTTTCCCCCCTTGTAGACTGATGTATATTTATTAAAACACTAATTCATTAAAAAAGTATTTCATAATAATATTACAATGATTTTTTTTTGTCAACATTCTAATCTGAATTGAGGTCTTTAATTATTTCTCTATGTATAGCATTTCTTTTTCTGTTATGTCGTATTTAATGCAGTGGTTTTTTACTTATTTTTAATATCTCACATTTCTTTACTGTATAAGAGCCATTGACAATAATTAGTTATTTGGCTAGAGATTTAAAATTTTGTGAAATGGAAGTTTTCTGTCTCGAATAAAATAGATTGTTAGTAAAGAAAGGATTAGATAAGCTCATTTAATTCGGGATTAATTAACTTCTGTCAACCTTTTGAAACCTAATTTTTTTTGAGTAACTGATATTTATTATTAAAGTTATTGTTCTTGTGTTAATTCAGTTTGTAAAAAAAAGTGGCACTTAAGACGTGCTAAGTTAATTGTAAGAATCAAAATTTTTGACAACATAAAATCTCGGCTGGACATTTAAGCAATCTTTTTTGTTAAAATTTATCTCCAATATTCAAATTAGGATAGTTGTAATAAGGATAAGATCCATGTGTCCCGGTATTCCAATTCGATTTTTATAGCTACCTCAGTACTCTTTCCCTTAACAAATGCAGAATGTACGCGAATTGCTTGTATCTTATCATATGCCAATTTCTTTAAAAAGACTACATAATCCTCGAACTCTCCGGCCACAAGCCTGCATCATCATTATTATTATTGCTTCACGTGCTCTATTATGAAAGCACTTTATACAGCAGGACATTAAAACAGTTTCTGAATCGTTTTTTTACTGACTTTTGGTGTGGCACCACAATATTTTTTTGAAGCTTTTTTCTGACAAAAAAAGTTATAATAATATCAGCTTGTAATTATTTTATCCTATTTGCAATTTAATTTTCCTAGTGTCTTATGAATTCTAGTCTTTTATAGGTACATTATATATACGGTGATTATAATTAAAGAACCACTCGCCACAATGAGTTCAAATTTGAACTGAAGATACTTGAAGGGGGAAACGCTACGGCTCAAAAAAAGTTCCAATGTGTATTAATAGATGACGATGTAAGCGACATAAAGATAGTCAATTCAGCTGCCAATGATATTTTGAATCGAAATGACAACGTATTTGGCATGAGTGGCACATTAAACCAACTGTAGTGTTCAACGTGCTTGATTGTTTCGGTTTTTTGACGAATTTGACAGTTGTGACACTGTTCGTGGAAAGTCGATCCACCACAGCAAGGTCATACCAAATTGGATAGGAAAAATCGGAGGAACTTTTTTCTTGATTCAATACCGTTTCTGATTTCTTCAAGTATCTTCAGTTCAAATTTGGTCACTCAATGTGACGAGTGGTTCTTTTTTTACATCATTTTGAAAGTAAGTCTTTAGTTATAATCACTCTGCATATAATTGCTAATTTACGGAATCTCATCATTTCCAATATCTTCAGCAAAACTTTGGAATCGGCGATCTAGAGTCTGCTGCAAGCTTACATCATCATTATTACTACTGCTCTGTTATGAATGCAATTAATCGACAGCAGAACACTAGAAGAACTGTCGAGCCATCCTTTTGTTTTGTTTTGTTGTGCACAAGGCATCTCTTTTTATTTGCGGGTTTTGTTGTGAAGATATTGGAAATGATGAGATTCCGTAAATTAGCAATTATATGCAGAGTGATTATAACTAAAGACTTACTTTCAAAATGATGTAAAAAAAGAACCACTCGTCACATTGAGTGACCAAATTTGAACTGAAGACACTTGAAGAAATCAGAAACGGTATTGAATCAAGAAAATAGTTCCACCGATTTTTCCCATCCAATTTTGCATGACTTTGCCGTGGTGGATCGACTTTCCACTTTCCATATCTTCAGCAAAACTCTGGAATCGGCGAATTCAGTCTGCTGCAAGCCTACATCAGTATTAATACTGCTCCTCATATGACGATATCTTCAGCAAAACTCTGGAATCGGCGAATTCTGTCTGCTGCAAACTTCCTACATCATTTTTACTACTGCTCGTCATATGACAATATCTACAGCAAATCTCTGGAATCGGCGAATTCTGTCTGCTGCAAGCTTATGTCATTATTACTACTGCTCCTCATATGACAATATCTTCAGCAAAACTGGCAATTATTACTATTGCTCTGTTATGAATGCAATTAATCGACAGCAGAACACTCGTCATATGACGATATCTTCAGCAAAGCTCTGGAATCCGCGAACTCAGTCTGCTACAAGCTTACATCATTATTAATACTGCTCCTCATATGACGATATCTTCAGCAAAACTGGCAATTATTACTACTGCTCTATTATGAATGCAATTAATCGATAGCAGAACACTCGTCATATGACGATATCTTCAGCAAAGCTCTGGAATCGGCGAACTCAGTTTGCTGCAAGCTTACATCATTATCACTACTGCTCTATTATGAATGCAATTAATCGACATCAGAACACAGACAATCAGAAGAAGTTAGAAGAACACTAGTTTTGTTGTGTGCAAGGCATCATCTCTTCTTATTTGCGGAAACGAGTGCAGAAAACCGTGTGCAACACGTGTCTTATTAGAGAGGGCGTGGCCCGCTCTAATGCTGCAAGTTCGTTAAGCGAAAAAGCAACAGAAATTGCTGTATATTAAAATGAATAATGATGCACAAGTCACGCTAGGCTCGCGTTAAAATTAGAGGTTGCGGTACTATTGTTTTCCAATTATTCTTTTAGAGTGCATTAACGAACCATCAATGTCATCGGTTATTATTAATGCTCCTTTAAAAAAAGAAGAAAAAAAAATCTCAGTAACCTCCTTTCGCATTGACTTCGAGGCCTGATTTCTTGGAGAAACATTGCAATTTGTTGGGTTGTATGTAATTTGGATTAATTTCGAAACAGTTAAAAAGAATTTGATGCTTACTGCATTTCCAAGAAAAGTTGGAAGTGGTTAGGTAGGGGATGGGAAAAGTAGCATTAACACTTCGGTAAATTTTGAAAAATTGCAAGCGTTGACAGCTGCCTGCGATTGTATGTATTGACTATTAATTGAATTATATTTTTCTTTCATCTGTACATAGAATTTTTTTAAAGATAAATATAGGTTTTATGTGATTGCGTTCTATTCAATTTAAATCAGCAGCTTTTCAGTGAGTAAGATATTTATCTACAAAAAATATAATGCCCACAGATGTATTAAATGTTAGTGGTAAATGACAAATAAAAAGATTTTTTACGTTCAGGCCATACTGTTTCTACACATTTCTCGTGTTTGCAACAAGTTTGTCTTGACATCGGGGATGATATTTTTTTTTCTTCTAATCTAAGGTGTTCGATTGCTGCATGTGATAAACTTTTTGTATGTTTTCAAACTGTGTACGTCTTAAATTGTGTTATGCTCAGCACAGAATGTGCAGTCACTTTACAATTCTATGTAATGACATACAAATTTGAATAAGGTACCTGTAGAAACCTTCAAATCAATGCCTTATCGTCATTTTATCTGAGAGATACGACAAGATATTTTGCTTTAACGTTCAGAATTATTAATTAATTCAGAGTATATAAATCTGAGATGTTCAATTGCTGTATGTGATAAACTTTCTGTATGTTTTTCAAATTGCATAAAATGTTCTGCCACTTTGCAGTCTCTATAATGAGGTACAAATTCGATTCTAATGTACGTGTAGAAGCCTTAATATCAATTCAAATCAATGCCTTATCATCATTTTATCTGAAAGGTACAACAAACATCAGGTTATTTTGACTTCAGAAGATTCAGAATTGTATATAAATCTAAGGTGTTCGATTGCTGTATGTGATAAACTTTCTTTATGTTTTCAAATTGTGCTATGTCCTATATAAAATGTTCAGTCACTTGCAGTGCTCTGTACTGAAATACAAATTTGATTCTATTGTACCTAGGGATTGCAATACCGGGATACCGAATACCGGTATTTTGAGCCATTTGTACAATTTTGTAATACCGGTATTCACAAGTTTAAATACCGTTTTTTCGGTATTTACTAGAAATTTAGAATTCTTACTAGAAATGTGAATTCTTATCTGTAAATACAAGGTTGTAGTTGTGAAGAAAGTGTGTAATAATTCGATATTTTTTAAATCGGTGAGTTTGGTATTCACATTGTATTTGCATATCATACTTTAGAGTTCAAAATAATTTTTCAGATTTATGATATATATATACTCATAAATAATACCCCATAATAATGAATAAGAATAACTTTAAAGAACATAAAAAATCAGTTCATAACACTTCGGTTTGGTTTCATTATTTATATGATGAAAAGAATATGGTGGCATAATGTAAAAAATGTTCAAGAGTCATTAAAGTGAATGGAGGAGTACCACAGACTGACTAGCGATATTTACACTTTTTTGTGATTTAAATAAATAAGATGTTTTTTTTTGTGATTCTTTATATACTGTTTGATATTTACATTCCCTAATAAAAAAAAAAAAACACCCGTGTTTTCTTTCTTTTTCAAAATTTCTACTACCGGTATTAAAGCCGGTATCCCGGTATTAAGATCTAAAAAATACCGAATACCGGTATTGAACTTTTGGTCCGATATTGCAATCCCTAATTGTACCTGTTGAAGTCTTCAAATCAATGCCTTATCATAATTTTATGTAAGGTGTTTTATGAAAGGTACAACACCCATCAGGGATATTTTCCCTGAAGATTCAGAATTTTATATAAATCTAAGGTGTTCGATTGCTGTATGTGATAAATTCTTTATGCTTTCATGAATTGTGTTATGGCTTGCACAGAATGTTCAGTCGCTTTGCTATTCTGTATATAATGAGATGCAAAGTCGGCGGTCTGCAAGTATACCTGGGTTTTTGGGGAGATTTAGGCATCAAAGAATGGTTCTGAGCCGAACCGATAGTGTGCCTGCGACACACCCTACCGCGTTCCTTCTTTGAAATGGCCTATCCCCTATAAATTATAATATTCTGGCATTTAAGCACATAAAACATTATTCTTTGAATTCGCATGAATAATGGATGGGATCCGCATTACTATAAAAGCCCTCGCTTTGAGGTTTATTGTGCATCGGGCAGTTGCGTGCGAAAACATTACAGAAATTGAAAGTCGTAAAAGTGTAGTTGTGATTGGGTAATGGCATATTTCTTTCCCTTTCGGAAATTTCTGGCTCTAGGAGACGTTTTCTCTGGGAGATTATTGTTCTGCGTCGCCGTGAGTGATGCGCCATAAACGTTGGTTATGTTGTATACGCGAAAAAAATAAATAAATAAATGAAATGTTGAATAAAAGGCATCCATAATCAATATCGCCATCCATTCTTAGGGGGAGGAAAAATCTTGTTTGCAGATTGAGTTATGACGAATCGGGTTGCAAAATAAGAAGGGAATTGTTATGAGAATAAGAGGTCGTTATTTTTCCACGCGAGAAAGCGGGATTTGTCTGGAGGAATAAGTCTGAGTTGTTGGCTTACGTCTTCTCGTCTGAATTTGTATGTGAATTGCGAGTAACAAAATATCGCTGAGGCTCGAGGATTAAGACATTGGACTCGACCACATTTTAGAGCTCATTTTAATTAGAAAAATCTTTTTAAAAGTAGAAGGTTCTTTAAAAAAAATTGTTGCATAAAGTATAGTTTTAAATTTGATATAAATGTACTGGCATGATGGCATGAATGTACTCTAGGGCACTGATGGTCTAGTATCTGGTCCTCGATGCCACAGATTTCGGGCTCGAGTACCGACGGCTCGATGGATGTTTGTAGTGGTTCGAAATCCACTTTAAGCCGTAGGTCCCGGTAGGTTAATCCAAATTACATACAACCCAACAAATTGCAATGTTTCTCCAAGAAATCAGGCCTAGAAGTCAATGCGAATGAATGTTTGTAAGTGGTTTGAAATCCATGTAAAACTAAGTGAACCATGTAAACTAAATTATCCTAAAGTGTGCACAAAATGGCATTAAAGTGAAAAACCAAACCAAAGCTTCCCCAACTCGAGCGGCCTGATGGCCAATTGATTAGTTCTCTGGCCTTTGGTGCCACAGGCTTCAGGTTCGAATCCTGCAGTGGCATGTATGTTTGTGAGTGGTTCGGAATTCACTTTAAACCGTGTGTCCCGGTCTGTTTAACCCTCCTGTGCACAAAAGCACCGTAGAGCTACAAACTAAATCAAACTAAATCAAACCTGTCACGAAATCTGTCAGTGGGCAGACGACCTTGGCCACCATGCGCCAAGGTCTACTCATTGTTGCAGAAGAAGAATGTACTCTAATTAAATGTACTCTACTCTTATTCTACTCAGAAGAAGAATGTACTCTAAAAATTCGGAAATTTTGAAAATTCTATCCTACCAGTTCCGAAAATATAATTTTGGCATCCCCAAAATTTCATCTTACACATCTATACATCTATATATTCTAATACATCTATATATTCTAAAGTTTATTACTTCTCCATCTCTAAAATAAATATGCTTGAAAAAAAATTCAAATATCTGTAGGTAGTGGTATAATGTAGCATATTTATCGGCATATTAAATATTAAAGTAACGTTGAGTCTCTCTTTCTGTATATATATATATATATATATATATATATATATATATATATATATATACACATATACATACATATATACAGACACACACTTGATATAAACTTTGCCACTATTATATTGTATTTGATGCAGCACATCCCATGAGACCTCTTTGGCATGATATTTATTTTAACTAACCAACTAGTCGTTAAGAATTATTGGCTGCATCTTTTTATTCATAAAACTAGATACTAAAAGGAAAATCTACTTTTTATGATAATTTCGCTTATAAAAGTAATCCCTTTTCATTTGTTGTTATTATTTTATTATCAAAAGAAAAAAAGTTCGGAAGAAAGTGAGTGAAGTTTTTATACTGATGCAAACATTGGTGAAGTTCCGTGTATTTCCGGATATCTTGTAGAAAAGCCCGATTTACGAGGCTGTTTTGCTTTTCCTGTAAAGAACATGCATCGGACTGTAGTATTTGAGGATGGAGACGAACAGCCCAAATCCGGAGATTGGTACGGGGGTTGCCGTCTCCAGAAATGTATCAGATCTCCTACATCGCCAATTTTGGCTTCATTTTCCGTCTCCTTTGCAGTGGTGGTTAAGAAAATCGATTATATATATTTTTAGATATATTTATTGTAAAAGTATCATTTTCGAATAGTATTTCGGAAAATATTTCATAGAATTAATATTTACGGATGGCATTATTTTAGAATATAAGAAAAATCAATTATTCAATCAATTTCAATTATTAATCAATCAATTGTTTTTTACCGTCTTTTGTAGCATTCGTATAAAATATTATTATTTTTACCGCCCTTTTGTAGCATTTGAAATATTTAAAATATCGATTATTTGATAGGTATTGGGCCGCCCTAAATGAGTAACAGCGGTGCAGCCTTTGCTTATAGCATAAAGATTAACTGTCTCTGTATTGCCAGCTGCATTAGAACAACTTATTTAAGCACAAAATGTTTTATTGATGGCTTGGAAGCCATTGTTAATATACTTTTTTATATTTACTGGAGGTTTTCTCTGATAAAATCAGTAGTAACTATTACAGCTGTAACTACTTGTAATCATTTATCGAAACACGTTCACAGAAATCTGAAATAGATTGGCAATTTATTTTATGATGGAAAACCAGAACTTAACATGTTAAATTCTACGATATGCGTATTTTATTACTGTTACCATTTTATTAGTACTATTTCTTGAAGTTGTTCTACATAAGTGATTTCCAATTAATTTATAATCAATATTCTTAATGTCACGCAGAACTATTTTTTACTACTTTGAATGGATGTATTAATATTTTCTGCGTTTGTTATTTTAAAATATATCAATTTTTATGCAAGTATTCATAGCTATTGGATAATTATAGATCATTATTCATCAGAAATCTATATCGATTTTGTACCATTTTTTTTTCTTTTTAATAAAAGGATGCAAAATAAATTTAGCTAAATTCTTTATAGCATTATATATTAGTATTATTTGTTAGCATTTCTTGTTGAAACATGTTATATCTAATTATCAAGTAGAATTGATTTTTCGCCAACGCCGGCAACCCGGTCCTGTTGAGTAAGAGTCTGGTCTGCGTAGGGAAAAAATCTGGATGGATTGTTGCTGTACCGAAACTCCCAAAGGAAACGACCTACGGGTACATCATGGCTGCAGTTGCAGTTTTTACGACTTCAGCAGACATCAAACATCCTGGGATGGCAGCAGGGAATTCTCTCGTCAGCACGGGCTATGTGTTTTTACTTCTGTTGATCGTCATCTGGCTTTTGCTGCTTGCAGAGAGAGAGAGAGTGCATTACTTTTACTTCTTGTTATCACGTGTGCTTTCTTCTTCTTCCTTTTTTAGTCAGGAAGCATTTATGGTTCTCTGGAATTTACCTATCGCCTCGATTGCCCGGCATCATGTATTGCTACAACAACTGAGTTGGTGTTACGTGTTGTTGTCTGGATGTTTTGGATGATCCTCCTTTATTTTATGGTTGGACAGTAACCGAAAAGCAGCTCTGGCGATTTCGTTCAGCGAGGTTATGACATTGAATTTCTTTCTTTGCGACCTTCACGTTCAACTGTTCCAGTGAATAGCTTAGTTCTGTTTTCATCAATTGAATCACCAATCTCCTTTTGGGATATTCATATATCTTGATATATATAAACATACTTCATATATCTTGATATATATAAACAGACTTCATATGAAATGATTTAATATTTAGAATTGTTAAGTGGAATTGCATTTTTGATATAATAAATAATAAACAAAATGAATCAAAAAAAGCAGTACGCTGCAAGCTAACTTGGCATTTTTCTTTAAGAAACAAATGATTTCTCAGTTTTATCGTAATGTATTTACACTAATAGAGAGTTTTTGCATACCGTATTTTGGACGTCCTTTAACTTTTTCTCCCTAGCTCGCATGCTCATAGGAAATTACGCTGATCAATTGCTCTCTAATAATTTTTCCTATGAGCATGCGCGCTAGGTAGAAAAAGCTAACGGACGTCCAAAATACGGTATGCAAAAACTCTCTAATATTAAACAATTGTACGTGAACTGTTCTAAACTGTAACTTAGTTCTATTTTTATCATGAATCACCTTGTGTGGTACTTCTATGAATTGTTCAATATCAAGTTATATATCTTGATATTGAACAATTCATATATCTTGATATGAACTATTCTTGATAAACAGTCTTCATATGAAATGATTTTTGAGTCTTTAGTTTAATCGTATAATGTATACATTAATATTAAACAATTGTACGTGAACTGTTCTAGACTGTAACTTAGTTCTCTTTACATCATTGGATCACGAATTTCTTTTTTTGTGGTATTCATGTATCTTGATATATAAGCAGTCTTCATATGAAATGATTTAACAGTCTTTAGTTTAATCGTAATATATAAATATATATATATATATATATATATATTAAACAATTGTTATATGTATTTGTTAGTAGTTCTGAATCCACTTTACACTGTAGGTCCCGGTGTAATTAGCCTAAACTGCAAACAAAATGACCGTAGAGCGACAAACCAAACCGCCAGGGACTCAACCTGAAATCTGTGATACCGAGCAAATGAGCCAGAGCGCCTAGCCACTCGGCCATTAGTCCCCCCCCTTTGACAAATTTTATATATATATTCATCTCGGTATTTGCAATACAGAGACCGTTAATCTTTATGCAAATGTTTTTTAACAAATGTGAAAAATGAATTTTACACAAATGACACCCTATATTGATAAGAGGATTAATGAACTCCAGATAATTTCATTTCAGTATTGGTCTGTATGAGTTGATGGATATGCTATGTTACTGAAATGCTGGTAAGTTTTCTGATTTTTGCGCTTCATTCTTTATGAAAAGTATAACTGGATTACTTTTTAGTTACAATTGAAGAATTTATTGCTCAATTCTTTTTCGTGTGCAATAAATAATAAGGTATTGTTTCAGTTTTATGAATATGCTTCTTTAAAAAAAGGAATATTTTAGGCGTTTGCTATTTTTATAACTTTTTTATATATTTTTAGTTTTAATAATGATCGAATTACCATCAAAAAATAATTTTCAATAAGCACTTATGTTTTATTACCTAATTATTTGTTGAATAATTCAAAAATAGGGCTATTATCTACACCCTAAATTGCGACATAATTTTCATTTTTTTTATGGAAATATAGACTGGTAAAAAAAACTTATTTGTGCCTGTCGGTGTAGGGTGATGTCGATTTCACATATTGCATTGTTTTATGATGCATTGTATTCAGGCCGTAAACAGGAAATGTATTGTATACTAGTTTAATTAAAAGGTAAGGAAATGTTTTGTATGTTATTTAATTCATTCTTTTGTCATGGCCTTTTTTAAGTTCAATATTTTCTAGAAACCATATCGCTAGAATTAATGGTAACCACCAACAGCTATGATTTTTAAGCTACGAGGTTGATGTTCGGTTTTCAGTAGAATTTAGAATTGTTTGCTATTTAAAGAAGACTTATGCCAAAGTTGGTTCGAATTTAATTTAAGAATCTGAAATTTATAAAACTAATTTATAACATTTTGTGATATATGATTCAGTATTGCATACCTGAATTCGAATTATATAAAAATCAAGTCTTTATTTTTCGAAATGCTTTATTATTTTAAAGCTTATTCAAATTTAAGCCTTTAAATGATTCCATAATACTTTTGTTGAGTTGAAATTCAAAATATGTCTACAAATATAAAGAGATGCAGAAATGTAAATAGAATATTTTATTTTGGATACAGTCTAAAGTTGTTGTAATGTTGTTGTTGTTGCTTTTTAATGCAGCTGGCAACATTAAGACAATTATTCTTTATGTCATAAGCAAGGGCTACACCTCCGTTACCCAATTAGCACTAGTCAGTGGGCACGTGTAGCTTGAAGATAGGCTACGGACGCGAGTAACAGTACTCCCACAACGTTCTACGATCCTATTAGACCGGGACCTACGGTTTAAAGTGGATTCCGAAACACTACAGACATCTATACCACCACCGATACTCGAACCAGAAATCTGTAATATCGAGCGGCAGAGATCTAGCCACTTGGCCATCAGGCCCTCACGTGATATATTTATAAAATGATTCATTTATTGCATACCTGAATTCGAATTATATAAGAACCAAGTCTTTATTTTTCGAAAAGCTTTATTTTTTAATTGTATAAGAAGGAATTATTTTAAATTTTTATTTGCATTCAAGTCTTCATTTTTTTTTAGTTAAATTATGTGATGCTTCTTAAAAATAATACGTTTTAAATTATTATTTTTCAAACTACCTTATCTGAATTCGTTCGGTATAAAGAAAAACCGTATTTATTTAATTTTCTTTTAATTCATTCCTTAGTGAAAATAATTTTTTCTCTTCACACTATTTTAAATTTTTCCCATTGAAAATGGTTTTTTTTCCCCCTCTACTCCCACGCAATTTTTTTTATTTTTATTTTTTAACTTTTTTCATTTCTCATGTTTTACGATCATCCCGTCCCTTGCTAAATGCAATATTTTAAAAATCTTTCATACCTTTAAAAAATTTCTCGTACAATCTGTTGCCGCAAAATTGAGCTGTATAGCGTGAAAAACCGAAAAACTCGTGCCAAATTCTTCCCCGTTTTCATTCTATCCATCTTTCCGCTTTAATCCATTTTACCTTTTTCTTGGCGAAACAAATCAAAAACAGTCGCCGCACCACCACCAAACTCACTACTCTGCGAGTGAAAACTTTCTTTTCCTCGTCTACTATTTTATTTTATTTTTTTCCACTCTTTTAACATTCATTTCCTTCCTTCCAAGTTTCTTCCAAAGAGTAAAAATAAAATAAAAAGAGTTAGTGGCAGTGTTTATTTTTAAAAGAACTACGCCCTGGAGCATCGTTCATTAAAATATATTCGTTCCCTTTTGCAAATAGAGTAAATAGGTTGCTGGCTGCTGCTGCATCAACAACACCACTTCTCAAACCAGGGGGCGCTTTTATGTGTCTTACAAATTTTCGCGGAAAAAGGGGTTTTTTATTTTTGCCAGATGCCGGAACGCCCGCCTTTGCCGCAAAAGACTGAAAAATTACCACTTAACGGAGGGCGAAATTGTTTTAGGAGGAGAGGTTTCTGCCGGAGACTGGTTTTTGTCGTCTGTTTATTTTCAAATTGAGACCATGGGCGTAAATTGTGTTCCCCAAGAAATTTCAGCTTTGAAGTGATGCCTCAGGAAATGAATGGATGAGCCTTCCTTTATCTTCTAAATTCTCTTCTGGTCATGAATTTCTGGATGATTATCGTTAAGAGACCTAGGTCGAAATTTAGTGCATCTTTCGCTATGTTTCCGATTTCATTTCTGAAGTGAAATCCTTTTCCATTTTGATTCGGACTGTTTCTTGTAGTCTGTTTATTTTCAAATTGAGACCATGGGCGTAAATTGTGTTCCCAAGAAATTTCAGCTTTAAAGTGATGCCTCAGGAAATGAATGGATGAGCCTTCCTTTATCTTCTAAATTCTCTTCTGGTCATGAATTTCTGGATGATTATCGTTAAGAGACCTAGGTCGAAATTTAGTGCATCTTTCGCTATGTTTCCGATTTCATTTCTGAAGTGAAATCCTTTTCCATTTTGATTCGGACTGTTTCTTGTAGTCTGTTTATTTTCAAATTGAGACCATGGGCGTAAATTGTGTTCCCCAAGAAATTTCAGCTTTGAAGTGATGCCTCAGGAAATGAATGGATGAGCCTTCCTTTATCTTCTAAATTCTCATCTGGCCATGAATTTCTGGAGGATTATCGTTAAGAGACCTAGGCCCCTTTCATCAAAATTTAGTGCATCTTTCGCTATGTTTCCGATTTCATTTCTGAAGTGTAATCCTTTTCCATTTTGATTTGGACTGTTTATTTTCGAATTGTAGCCATGAGCGTAAATTGTGTTCCCTCAGAAATGTACGCTTAGAAGTTGTACTTTGGAAGGAGAACGGATGGGCCTTCCTTTTTCTTCTAAATTCTCGTCTGAATTCTGAAATTCTCGTCGAAAATGAATGGATGGGCCTTCTTTTGTCTTCTAAATTTGTTTCTAGCCATGAATTTTTGGATGTTTATCGTTAAGAGACCTTATCTTGCCCTTTCTGCGGAATTTAGTGCATCTTAAGTTGTGTTTCCGATTTCATTTCTGAAGTGAAATCCCTTTCCATTTTGATTTGGACTGTTTATTTTTCAAATTGCAGCCATGGTCGTAAATTGTGTTCTCTCAGAAATTTCAGCTTTGAGGTGAAGCCTCAGGAAATGAATGGATGAGCCTTCCTTTATCTTCTAAATTCTCGCCTGACCATGAATCTCTGGATTATTATCGTTAAGAGACCTGTGCCCCTTTCAAACCCCAATGATGAATATTTTCATGAATTCAACCTGTTAACTAAATAAACCGCTGCACCCTATTGCACCGCACTTCGATCTTTCTCTCTCCAATCCAAATGCAGAATAAGCTTCTTTTTTTTCTCCCAGTTTTTTCCCCCAGTTCGAATCCTGGGTGTGGCAGGGATGTTTGTGAGTGGTTCGGAATCCACGTTAAACTGTAAGTCCCGGTCTAATTAGCCCAAAGTAGAGTGACAAACCATACCCAATCTATCATCAGAACCATTCAGCATTGAAGAACAATAAAATTTTGAAAGCGTCTTCTGTTCTATCTAAATAAATAACTGCAACTAATTATGTTTTACCCTCACAGATCATCCTCAATCTCTTGCTAAATAGAACACACTTTTTAAAAAATTTCCCGTTTTGGGTTACCGAATGAGAAAAAAAATTAACTAAAGACTCTATAAATCAAATTTTCCATCAATTTTCTTACAGTTTTGTTGGTGATAAAAAAAAAAAAAAAAAATAAAAATCCATGCTCTTCTGCGACACCAAAATCTCATTTCCATACTTTTTGAAGTCGATTTTTTTTTTTTTATCATCTTGCAAGTATGAAGTTGTGCAACTTTATTTTGTGTTCAAAAAGTGCAATAAATACCGCTCGCTGTTTTCTGTCTCATTATTTTGTGCTCTGTTCCTCTGCACGATCTCTAATGGCATTATATGCGGTTCATTATTTCATTTCCTCTGCTAATGGTATCATTTGGATGTTGTTAATCACGATAGCTGTGACCGCTACAAATGCGCAACTACTGTTTTCTCTTGTTTCGTTCGGAGTCAAGGGCCCAAAAAACCGCTTGATATTCCACTCATTAATCCGCGCACGTTTGGCCCCGGGCCCCACTTGTTCGTGCACCTCGACCTGCTAAACTTAGGGATACCAACTGGCTGTGCCCTAAACCCAAATGATGGATGGAACGAACGAGTCAATAAAAACAATGACGTTTTTTGGGAAGTGTTACGAAGTGGTAAATGGTGTACGACGTTGAAAACGTGTGGGAAAAAAATTAATTGATGCAGTTGACACGTAATGTTGTAATTATTGAATGCATGTTTGTTTATAATCATGGAAATCAGGGTTGGCAATCCGATTTTTAACAAACCCTGAGATTTTTGTTGTTGGTGGTGGTGGTAGTGGTGGATAGTCGAGGTCCACCTATCAGTTGTTGTTGGTCCACCGATAAGTAGACCTCGTTATTGGAGGTTGCTGATGGGAGGACATTGTCTTCCTGTAGAAATTTTAGGGGTATTTGCCGCACTTTTGAGTATTTTATTAGAGTCAACCTGGAAAACTCCCAATCAGACAGTCTGATTACCAATACGATACGCTTTATACACATTGAATCTTCTCGCTTCTAAAAGTAATGACCACAATGCCGTTAGGTGGTAAAGCAAATACTATAAGGAAACAAACCTAGGAAATCTAAATTAACTATTTTTTTTTTTACGTTAAGAACCACATGTTTTAAGTAGTATGTTTGTTTATAATCGTGGAAATCAGGGTTGCCATTTCGATTTTTAACAAGCCCTGGGATTTTGTTGTTGTTGCTGAATATCGATGGACATCGTGATTGAAGGGTGCTGATGGAAGGACATTGCCTTCCGTTAAAAATTTTAGTGGTATCTGCCGCATTTTTTAGTGTCTTATTAGAGTCAACCCTGAAAATCAGCCTGATTATTGATATGATACCCGATTCGAGTCTTCTAGCTTCTGAAAGTGGTGACCACAACGCTGCTAGGTGGCAAAGCATATAATTTATAGAAACAAACCCTAGGAAATCTAAATTAACTATTTGTTTTATTTTAAGAACCATGTGTATTACTATAATCGTGGAAATCAAGGTTGCCAATCCAATTTTTAACAATCCGTGAAATTTTGTTGTTGAATATCGGTGGGGCTCGTGATTGAAGGGTGTTGATGGGAGGACATTGTCTTCCGGTAAACTTTTAGGGACAACTGCCGCATATTTAAGTATCTTATGAGAGCCAACCCGGAAAACTCCCAATCAGACAGCCCGATTATCGATACGATACGCTTTATACACATCGAGTCTTCTCGCTTATGAAAGCGGTGACCACAACGCTGCTAGGTGGTAAATCAAATAATACTTACATAGAAACAAACCCTAGAAAATCTAAATTAACTTTTTTTTTTTTCATTAGTCACCACTTGTTTTAAAAAACATGGAATAATTCTAACGAATATAATAGGGATTTTAAACATTCCACTAAAACTTAACAATCGTTACTGTTTCACATTTACATATAAGAGAGAGCTTGGAAAAATCCCGCTAAGCAGTCTGACTATCGATGGATGACTTATGTAAGTATGATGACACAGGGGCCTGATGGCCGAGTGTCTAGCGCTCAGGCGCTCGGTACCACAGCCTTAGGGTTTTAATTCCGGCGGTGCCATGGCTATTTGGCTAGTGGTTCGGAATCCACTTTAAAACCGTAGGTCCCGGTCTAATAGGATCTAGAACGTTGTATTGAGGTTTTGTCGGTCTTCAACCCTCGTGGTTCCTCGTTAAAGTGAAGCTGCATATTATGCCTGACCATGGCCAGTCGCCGGCGACAGGGTCTTCTGAACCTGGTGTAGGCTTTCCTGCACCAGTGGGGTTAATAACAACAACAACACAATCCCAAAATATGGTTTACAGACGAATAAATGTATGGAAAGTATAACACAAAACGTTAAGTATGATTCTATATGTGGCCATTTGTAATATTATGCAGAAATTTTTGCGGAAAATTTGCTAACACCAAATTTATTTTATTATTTCTTTATTATTAATTATCAGTCATCTTATTTTAGTTTATTACCATGGTTAAATATTTATTTATTTGTGAATTTATATTTAAATACTTTTATGACAGTTGTAAGTTGCTAAAAAAATTACTCTTAAATGGATATATGAATTACCATTTGATATTATTGTTCTATTACTTTTATCATTAAAAAGGCAAATAATATTCTGTTTTATCTTAAATGAATATCAAATATGTAATCTATTTTTTTTTATTGTTAATTAACTTTTACAGAAAGGTTATAATTGGTGCTTGGACGTAAGCAATCAATAACAAAAGGATTATACATACAAAAAAAAAATCATAATCACGCACACAATTTTTTTTAATTAAAACATTTTATACCTGTCTCAAAAGAGATATTACATGCATTATTTTTTAACACAAGGGTGGAGCCCTGTAACCCGTTTTAAAAATATTTTTTTTTATAGCAACCTTCCGTTTAGCGTTTATTCTAAGTGCAGGTGTAGAGGAACCATCTTATTGTCTCTCAGCTGTGCCTTTGTAAATAATACAGATCTTTATTAAAAAAAAAAAAAAAAAATTATCACTCTTGCATCGTAAGTAAAAGTTCAGAAAATGTAAGTTGAATTAGAAAAAAAAAAAAAAAAAAAATTAAGTGGCTGTCCGGCTATACGAGCAGGTGTTGTTGTCGGCAGGTGCATGTCAAAACATCATATCAGACTGATTAAGAGCACTATTTGGTCTTTTGTTTATAGGGAGCGTATAGAAATTATATTTTTTCTTTGTTGTTGTTATTATTATTATTTTTTTTTTTTACCGGCTACATGCGTATGGGTGTTATGTTATTGTTCTTATTTACGGTGATGAGAAATAAGTTATGTTATTTTCTTCTTTATATGGCCAAGTTGGGTTTACTGAGTAACAGATGGTGCATTAGTTCCAGGTTCAGATTTTGCAACTTGTTTTACTCACTTGTATATCATTTAACCCTTTAGCAATCGCAGGTCTTTTTTGACATTAGCTAGATCAATTAAAGCAAGTCCAACATATGTCCATTTTACTTTAAAAATATAATTTGTAATGCTTTTGAAAATGCTTGAAATTTGGATCATAGGGATTATGATACAGGTTTTTTTTTTTTTTTTTTTTTTTTTTTTTTTTTTAATTATAATTATATTATTATTATTTTTTTTAAAAAGAATTATGCATTTAAAATATTACAAAATTATTTTTTTAAATGTTATTTTATTACTGGGTAGAAAACTACATCCTTTGTTTATAATGTGCTGGCTCAGAAGTGGCCAACCCGCGGGCCGTATTGAACATTTTTCCGGCCCATTGCAAAATATATTTATTTTATAATGGCCAAAATGAAAACCAAGATGTTAAAAAATACATTATTTGTGCCTCCATATAGTCAAAATTATGAGAAAAAATACTCAAACATAACGGACGCTAACCTACAACACCCATTACGACGTGTAAATACCCAAATTGATATCGATTTGCAAAAGCTAAGTGAAAGAGTGCAGAAACACATATCGCACTAGTAAAATAAATATTTTTTTAATGATTTCATCTGTATTTATATATATTTTATATTTCATTATTAGTGTCATATATTTCTTTGCAATGGGCTTTCAGTATCATTATCATTATATTATCTATGTTTACATGTGAGAATAACAGTAAATACAAAAATAATAGCTCATTCTGTTTAAATTTTTCACTCCAAAAAAATGTCTATAGTGAGTCTAAATCTAATAGGGGGATATATAGTTTTAGTTGTAGTCCTCGGAGTTAGGATGCATTTCCAAAGTGGCCCGCAAGATCATTTGGATTGGCCACCCCTGTGCTTGCCTAATTTCAGCATGCTGTTGTAGAGATACGTTACGGAAACCGATAATAGAGAGCTGTGATAAATGCTTACAAACGCTAGCTTGTAGTGTTATCCTCATTCCTGTGCATTAATTTAACTGAGTACGACATACAAGCACATATAGCGTGAAGAATTAGCGTCATAATAACAGTATATATTTAAATATTATAAAAATATTTTAATAAATGTTTTTTATTTTATTGCTGGCTGTACGACCTTTTATATTGCTTATAACATGCTAGGCTTGTGCTGTATAAGACCTCTTAGATAGTTTTTAATGTCACTATACCAATTCCTTATGCTAGTCTTATGAGAAAAAATAGTAGCCTCTTAGATAGTTTTTAAAGTCACTATACCAATTCCTTATGCTAGCCTTGTGCTGTGAAACCTCTTAGATACTCGTCCTTTCCTAAAACATAATGGCACCTATGTAATTAACCAGGGCAGAACCCTCTTGTTAGGTAAGTTGCGTTCAGACTTGGAGACGTAACTTAAGAGCATTGCTCATCAAACCGGTTAGCTGCGGTTGAAATGGAAATCGAAATGCATGCGGTTTCGTTTGTCGGCTTTGCTGATGATCAGAGTTACTGCTTGGAACTGGAATCGGTTTTTGAATCCGAATCGAAAGATTTACGACCTTCCCCAAGACAAACCGGCAGATAACGAAGCGTGTTTTTACGAATTCTAACCACAGAGTATTACTTTATAATGAGAGTGAGCATCGGGGTTGCCACTTTGTCGCAAAACATAATACTCACGTGACTCTCGCTTTGTAGTGGGGATAATAGCTTGGCGAGTTTTGGCAACAATCTTTTATTGTTGGCGCGAAGAGAGAAAAAAGGTCTATCCTACAACAATTTTCAAAAGAAATGGTTCATTTTCGGGACCTACGGTTTAAAGTGGATTCCTATGTAGTCATGTGAGACCGGGAACTATGGTTTAAAGTGGATTCCGAACCACTACAACCATGCATGGCACTGCCGGGACTCGTGGCACAGACCGCTTGACAGCTGGCCTTCCTAGTTGAGTAGTTCTTATCAGAATGTTTACATTAGTGGCATCGTTTGAAAGGGTAAACGTTGGTCTTTGGTATCGCTGCAGTTTAGGATGAGGAATCTTCGTTTCCTTCGCCTCCTCATATCAAATGAAATTTCATCTTTCCTACAGATTTAATATCCCATTGCACAACATAGATAAGAGGTGCTTTTAGGTTCGGTTCAGTTCACTTGCCACATTTCCGACTCGGATATCTGGCATCAGAATCTATAAGTTTTACCACTACCCCACTCCTAACCCCGCTTCATGATGGCCAATTGGCTAGCGGGACCACAGGCTTCAGGTTCGAATCCTGACTGGGATATGGATGTTTGTGATTTGTTCGGAATCCACGTTAAATTGTAGGTACCTCTCTAATTAGCCTAAAGTGTGCACAAAATGACTGTAGAGCGACAAACCAAACCAATCCCATCGCCTCCTCCTACCAAATGAAATTCCATCTGGCTTACAGATTTAATATCCCTGTACCTAAGATAGATACGAGTGCTTTTGGATTCGGTTCAGTTCACTTGCCACATTTCCAATTTGGATATCTCGCATCAGAATCCCAAAGTTCTAACCCCCATACCCTATTTCTAACCCTCCTATTTCCTCCCATTGCTCTCATGTTAAATTACCTAATGATTTCCATAATACTGGCAAATGACTGGCAATCACACCAAAAGGCAGTCAAATTTTGAAACTTGCACGTTATTTTTCATAATCATATATTCAGTTATTATCTCCAAACCTCCCATTTAAAAAAAATAAATAAATCTCTGTACTGCTGCAAAGCACCTTATGAAATGGAAGCGGCTGGTTGGAGAAAGAATTCGGCCTGGAGGTCGATAAGTTGCTATTTCCATTTTGGGATTTGAAAGAGTCGACGTTGGTCTTTGTATTATCGCTGCAATTTAGAGTGAATTCCCCTCTCCTCGCCTCTTCCTATCAAATGAAATTCCATCTGGCTTACATATTTAATATCCTTATGCACAACACAGATAAGAAGTGCTTTTTAAATCCGGTTCAGTTCTCTTGCTACATTTCCAACTTGGATATCTCGCATCAGAATCCCAAAGTTCTAACCCTCCCATTGCTCCATGCTAAATTACCTAATAATTTCCATAATACTGGCAATCATGCCAGAGGTCAGTAAAATTTCAAAACTTGCTCGTATTTCATAATCACATAAGTTTCAGTTATTAAAATCCCAAACCTTGCGTAAAATAAATTTACGCTTTATTATAAAAGAATTAGAGAGCTTTATTTATAAAAAAATTTAATAAATGAAGCTCTGAACTTCTTCAAAGCACCTTATGAAATTGAAGTGCCATAACATACAATGTTAAATTACCTAATGATTTCCGTAATACTGGCAATCACACCAGAGGGCAGTAAAATTTCAAAACTTGCACGTATTTTCATAGTCACATAAGTTTCAGTTATTAAAATTCCAAACCTCGCATTAAAAAAATAAAAGCTCTGAACTTCTTCTGCAAAGCACCTCATGAAATGGAAGCGGAGAAAGAATTCGGTCTGGTGGTCGATAAGTTGCTATTTCCATTTTGGGATTTGAAACAGTCAACGTTGGTCTTTGGAATCGCTGCGATTTACAATGAGGAGTGAATTCCCCTCCCCTCGCTTTCTCATACCAAATGAAATTCCATCTGGCTCACAGATTTAATATCCCTTTAAAAGCGTAACATAGAGTAAGAGGTGCTTTTAGGTCCGGTTCAGTTTTCTTGCCACATTCACAACTCCAATATTCTAACCCCATACCCTATTCCTAACCCCCTATTGCCCCCATGTTAAATTACCTAATGATTTCCATAATACTAGCAATCACACCAGAGGACAGTCAAATTTTGAAACTTGCACGTATTTCATAATCATACAAGTTTCAGTTATTAAAGTTCCAAACCTCATATTAAAAGAAAAAAAAAAAAAAAAAAAATCTGAATCTGAACTCTCCTGCAAAGCACCTCATCAAATGGAAGCGGCTGATTGGAGGAAGAAGAATTCGGTCTGGAGGTCGATAAGTTGCTATTTCCATTTCGGAATTTGAAAGAGTCAACGTTGGTCTTTGGTATCGCTGCAATTTAGAGTGAGGAGGGAGTGAATTCCCCTCCCCTCGCCTCTTCCTATCAAATGAAATTCCATCTGGCTTACAGATTTAATATCCTTATGCACAACATAGATAAGAAATGCTTTTTAAATCCGGTTCAGTTCTCTTGCCACATTTCCAACTTGGATATCTCGCATCAGAATCCCAAAGTTCTAAACCCCTATTCCCTCCCATTGCCCCCATGCTAAATTACCTAATGATTTCCATAATACTGGCAATCATGCCAGAGGGCAGTTAAAATTTCAAAACTTGCACGTATTTCTATAATCACATAAGTTTCAGTTATTAAAATTCCAAACCTCGCATTAAAAAAAATAATAAAGCTCTGAACTTCTTCTGCAAAGCACCTCATGAAATGGAAAAGCGGCTGGTTGGGAGAAAGAGGAATTCGGTCTGGAGGTCGATAAGTTGCTATTTCCATTTTGGGATTTAATTTCCTTCACGTATGGCAGCTGATTCAGCAGTTCCCCGGTGTCTGGTTCGAATGTGTGTGCGCACCTGGCGCCCTGCTATCAAACAGAAACGTGCCCATTACGCAGTACATCCACTCTTCTGCTCCAGTAATGGAAGGGTTGGTTAATCGTTGGAGGAATGATTCTGCAAAGGGAAAAAAATATATATATATTATAATATCGTATTCGTGGGGAACTGTAATGATTAGTAACAGCAGTTGCATCTACATTGAATGATCAAATTATTATACCGATCAAAATCAATGGTACGTTTATTTCCTTTGAAAAGCATCATAGTTAGTTCGTTTTTTTCCCCCTCAAAAGCCAAAAAGTGATTTTTTGTGTAAAATACCAATTAAATATAATTGTATGCTTCTAATTAGTATAATAATAACAACAAAATTCTATTCTACCTATGATTGAGTTCTATATGCTGATATATAATTTTTTTTTTTTTTTTTGATTGGCATGAAAAAATAAACATGTTTATGCGTTTTATTATTTTTTTTCCTCTCTTGGCATTATATCAAAAGATATCAAAGAATAATTGATAATCATTCGGTTTTTGGATTGGTTTTGATCTAATAATTTGAAACAGTGTATCTTGTAGGCCGATTTAATATTGAATCAAAATTATTCTCCATATATATGTATATATATATAATAAATGCCAAAAAAAAAGAATCTAATTGCTTTAGAATATATAAAATAATATTAATTTAATTAAATGGAATATAGAATAATTTTGATTCAATATTAAATCGGCCTATATGATACACTGTTACAAATACACAAATACACGCACATATATATATATATATGTGTGTGCGTGTATTTGTGTATTTGTGTGTGTGTGCGTGTATTTGTGTGTGTGTGTGCGTGTATTTGTGTATTTGTATGTGTGTGTATTTGTATATCTATATGTGTGCGTGTGTATTTATTTATATATATATATATATGTATGTGTGTGTATTTATATATGTGTATATGTATGTATGTATGTAAATAAACATTAGTAGTTTCCATCAACAGTTATATAAGTGTTTTTAATACTTTTATTTCGTGTGCTGGTTTTGAAATTTTTAGCATAATTTACTAATTATTTCAAAAAATGTATACGTCAAGAACTTTATTTGCATCCAATTTCTCTAAGAATATTTCTCTGCTTGCTTGTTATGTTTTCTTCTTGCATTATTCGTAATTAACATTTCGTTAATTCATTTAAATTAGCTAATATAAGATGCTATTTTGCCTGTTATGCTAGAACACAGAAACACATCCATTCATATATATATAAAAATGTATGATATACTGTTTAATACACGTTGACAAACATTTTAATTGATCATACTACTGGGCATGGTATAATAATTTGCATTTCATTGTTTTTTATGCACGTTTCGTTATTTTGTATTGTAATGCACTTGCCTAAAGTAATGGTCTTTTGTTATTAGTCCTTTAAATTATACTGCCGAATCCTTCATACATAATGCGAATCCCAGATGAATCGAGCTGATATTAATGCAAATGTAGTGAACGCTGATAATGGATTCAGTCGAATCAAGCTCATCCCTGTTCTAATGAGATAAATAAATCAATACTTAATCAAGCGTCATTATAACAGCAAAACACACTGATGGATTTGGCTTTCGAAATATCTGTTAGAATACGTAATATCATTTGTAATATCTGTTTGCAATGCTTGCGAGAAAATAGATAGATGAAAAATATATAACTTGCTCTATTGTAAAGTAAATTTTAAATAAATGTGGGCTCTGCTAGACTTGTGGTCATTATAACCGTTGTTTTAATAAATCTGGCAACAAGGCATCAGCAGCGCCCTCATGTGAACTAATTTCCTTAGTAGAGTAGAGATCAAGATTTTAACTGTGGGGTTGAATGTCAGACCTTTCCTTTTAATTTTGTGATTAAATTTTTCATGTTTGTCTTGTCCGTATGTAACTAAATAATTTGGATCCATCCAATATTAACCTCTTTTCCTCCTTTCACATATTCTCATCGTATTATATTGGGTGAGCACTAAGTCTAGCCCTTATTATAAAAATCTATTGTGGAAAAACTGTTATAATTACTGTGTTTTGTGTAATGTTTGCTCCGTCCGTATGCAACTGAATAATTTGGGTCCATCGTATATTAATCCTTTTTCCATGCATTTTTTTTTTTTTTATATTTATTTTTTAAGATTAAAAAAAATTACAAAAACCGGTCTGCAATAGTAAAAAGGATTTCATTGTACAGATTTGAGAATTTTTAACTTTTAAAAAATATATGTATTTTTTTTATTATTATTTTAATTATGTACTTTTAAGTATATCATTTTGTTTTCCATATAAATGTGAGGAGACAGTCATATGCATTAATGACCTAAATAATACATAATCTCATCAAGTCTAGTCTTCCTGTAGTTAGTTACATTAACAGAATGTCTTCATTATGTGAAACAGTAAAATCTAATATATATATATCACAAAAGCTTAAAAATATATATCTCCAGAGTATGTGTTGTATATTAAACTAAACTTTTTTCTCTTTGGGATTCTGCATATTATCCATAAAGATTTCAATATACCGATGTGAAAATTTTAACCTTTTAAAAAAAATTTATTAATTTTTTTTTTGCTTATATACTCTTAAGTATGCCATTTGCTTTTCATATAAATGTAAGGAGACAGTCATATGCATTAATGACCTAAGTAATACATAATCTCATTAAGTCTAGTCTTCCTGTAGTTAGTTACATTAACAGAATGTCTTCATTGTGTGAGACAGCAGTAAAAGAAGAAGAAAAAAAGGTCCCTTGCCCTGGATAGTTTTCCCATGGCTATCCATCTCATCCCGGAGAACCTGTTTTTCTTTATTTTAAGAGTGCTGCATTTTTAACGCGCTGAGTTCATTTCGATCCTTAACGCACTCTGTCCTCTCGTTAATGCATACGTACCCTGTTATTTCACCATCGGTTAGTGGCTCTTTTTTATTATTATTATTCCCTGCCCCCTCCCTACCATCGTTATTGTCCTGGGAGGACATTTTTACAACCTCCATCAGATAGGGAAGCGTGCTCTCTGTGGTGAGAAGGATAGATAGACAGAATTTGATCGCAGGCGCCAGACATCTTAGTGAACTGCCAAGGAAAGAGCTACTTCTTCTTGAACGGGGTGAATGCCCAACTTTATATATGTGTGTGTGTAATAATAAAAAAAGGAAGAATGAGAAAGAAGAAGAAGAAACAAGAAGTAAGTTGGCAGGGGGAGGAAATAAGGTGAGGAATGTATGCACGACTTGCGACTGTTGTTGAATTGACGCCGCTATTTTTTTATTATTATTTTTTTTTATATGTCTTTCCCTTTTGATTTTTTTTCTTTCGGTTGTTGGCGGTGGCTTTTCTTTTTTATTTTGTCTCTTGGTCTTTTTTTTTTTTTTTTCTGTACGTGATTTTAGCGCGTTTTTATCCATTTTTTTTTCTTGTAATCCCTCGTGTTTGATCCATTGTCTGTGGTGTGGTTGACATTTGCCTCGTGTCTGGTCTTGTCTGGGTGTTTGTGTAACACCTGATTGTATAAGGATGTTTGGTATTTGATGTGTGGTACCAGGCAGAGTAGAACGGAAGCCAGCTTGCTTTCTAGATTGATTTGCATTAGTGGTAGATAAGGATATAAGATTTTCGAGTTTTTAACAATGATTGTCAGGAATATAATTATTGGTACATGAGGTTGAAAAAGGTAACACAGTTTTTTTTTCTTTATAAAATTATGTACAATGCATTTTTTAAGCATTCAGTAAAAAAGTTTATTTCTTGTCTTTGATAGATGGGCAGTTACTATGGCTATCATATAAGTGTTTTTCTTTCTGTCAGTTGTTGGCGGTGGCTTTTCTTTTTTGGTTTTATTTTGTTCTCTGGCTTTTCTTTTTTGGTTTTATTTTGTTCTCTGGTGTTTTTTTTTTTTTTTTTTTTTTTTGTTCCCCTATACGTGATTTCAACGCGTTTTTATCCTTTTTTTTTCTTGTAATCCCTCGTGTTTGATCCATTGTCTGTGGTGTGGTTGACATTTGCCTCGTGTCTGGTCTTGTCTGGGTGTTTGCGTAACACCTGATTGCATAAGGATGGGGTGCTTTTAAAGTTTGGTGACGGGTAGAGTATAACGGAAGCATTAAGAAGTATGCATGCTTTCTATATTGATTTGCATTAGTGGTAGATAAGGATATAAGCTTTTAAAGTTTTAATTTTTATTAATGATTATCAGAAATGTAATTATTGGTACATAAGGTTGAAAAAAATGTAATAGAGTTTTTTTAATTATTTAGTAAAAAGTGTATTTCTTAACGTTGCTAAATGTGCAGCAGTTATAGTTATAATATTTAAATTCGCATGCACGTACAAATTTTGCTGAATTTAAAACTGTAAAAGTTTTAGTTTACTTGTATGGATTTTAAGTATTAGAAAAAAAAAATCTTATTATATATTAATATCTAAATATATTAAACTTTAAATGTCCTTAAAACGTTCCATGAAGTAATAATTTTTTTTCTTGTTTTAGTGAAAATTAAATACTTAACATGTATTAAATAATGCTATTTTTGATGATGAGTTTAATTTATTGATATCTTTCGTGTAAGGAAATCGTCTTTAACAAATAAAAAAATATTTTGTAAGTATTTTATGGAGTACAGAAAGCAATAAAAATAATTGTATTTCGTATTTTGTGGATGTTGTAATTTTATAAAAATTCTGAATATAATTTTTTGTTATTTTTTTTTTAAATCCTTTTCTAATTCACGGTTTTTAATATAAATTTTGAATTATATTTATTCTAATTAATTTTTTTATTATCACGTGACATTTTATTATTTTGTTTGTAGTCATAAAATTTCTTAATGTTAATATTTCGCTATAGAGTAAGTGGTAAATGTTATTATTTTATTTTTTTCAATATTGTGTAAAATTTTGAGACAAAATTAAGTACATGAAATTATTAAAACGAAAAGAAATATAGAGGATAAAATAAGTATACATTCGCAATAAATTTGCTGCGTATTGTCGTATTAGATATTTATATTAAAATCTTAGAATTATGAATTATAATGCTATTATTTTTGGTGTTAAAATAAAAACTATTATTAGTTATAAAGTTTTGTAAATTGTAGAATTGTTAAATTAATTATGAAGCGATATCGTACTTAAGTAACCGCGAAATCGTGGCGCCATCTATGAGAAATTTTAGAAACTATATTAACTATAGAGTTATTTATTTTTTAAACTGTCCCATCACTCCATTCTTTTTTTCATTTTTAAAAATGTAGCAGTAAATATTATTTGTTATGTAATTTTTATTACATATTTTCATTTTTTTAATTAAAAATGTCATTTTTTTTTAAAGCTAGAATATGTGTTACAATTATACATTTATTATTTTTATGTTATTTAAGCCATAAAATTAACTAATGTGTAATTTTACACCTTTACTTTTAAATAAATATTAGATGTATCATAGTAAGTCTTAAAAAATTCTCTCCTGCAATGCCATCATTTTTTTTTTTTTTTTTTTTTTTTTTTTTTCATCGATTTCCTTGTAGGTAAGTGAATAAAATTAGTAAGTAGTAGATTTTGAATTCTATTGAATTTTTTTTCTGTATGCTTTATCAATTTTTCAAACATTTTAAAAAACAGGTTAAAAATTAATTTTTAAAACTTTATTTAAACAGCCCAATATCATTAATATATTGCTGGATGAGATTGAATGTTCTTAATTGGATAAAAAAAAATTAAAACAGCTATTTTTGGTTGCTTGATTCGCATTTGTAATAACATTTGCTTTTTCATTTCAGATTATTGAAGAAACATGTGATCCTTCTCCTAAAAGAGTTCATTTAGACAATTGCTTTTCTTATCCATTTGGTATGGATCCAATGTTAATTTACTATTACTCTCATCCTCATGTGTGGGAAAATGCCTTCCAAGCCTACCCTTCTGTGATCACCAAAGATGGAAAAACCCTCTATATTCCTCCAGAAAGTTTTCCCCAGTTGTTTCAAAAAAGGTTTCTATTATTTCTTTGTTACTAAACACTTTAGCATTTTAAATTATGTAAATATAACAAAATGGCTGTTTTGTAGTAATTTTTGTATAAAGTTTTAAAAATCAACATTAATAATTAACTGATTTTTAAAATTTTCAATTCAATAAATTTAAAATAAAACTTGTGTTGGACTCGTTGTATGCAAAGTCACAATTAAAGAAAGAAATTTAACACTAATTAAATTTTAATATTAAATTTGTAACTAAATAGAACTTTACAAATTTTTGGACTTTTTCCTCTAATTAACTTGATTAAACAACAATTCATGTTCATATATATTCCATTTAGTATTCTTATGTGAATTTTAAAAATCTTTTAATATTTTTAGTAAAGCAATATGGTTTCCACTTTGTTAATTGAATTTTAATGTGTTATACATTTTCAGTTTGACACTTGTGTTTTAATAAATGTTTAAAACAACAAAAATTTCTGTAAGAAGTATGTTTATTAGTATTTAAAATATTGGATTCATTAATAGCAAGTAATTAGCTCAATTTGTGTAAATTATAAACATAGATAATAAACTTTTATAAAATTTATAATTGAATGAAAAAATAACAAACTTTAGTTATTTGAGTGTAATGTGAAATCGATTTAAATGTATACTAAAGTAAATGTTATAAAACAATAATTTTTGTGTAATTTTAAAATGTTTTTAAATTATAAGTCTTTAAATTAATAATTGGGATTTTTTATACAATTTTTAAAAATTTATCTGTATGCAAACATACAAAATTGTTCATAAATCAAGATATATATATATATATATATATATATTTAATATTGGTTTTAAATTAATTTATTATATTTATACATTTCTCAGATTAGTGAAGATTCTTCAAAAGTTAAATGCATTTATCTAAAAATAAACATAATTTTCAAAAATCATTTTTAAAATTTCATTTTTATCTCAACGAACACATTATAAATAAAACCAAAAAAAATTGGTTTTGCTACTTTTATTCTTTTGGCTATTAATTAAAAATCTCTTTTGATGTACACAATTTTGAAATTATTGCATCAAAAGATTTTTCAATCAGAAAAATAGTTGATATATAGTTATATATTATATTATAATAGTAAATTATTGATGAAATTTAATATTCCAATTCTGAATTATAAATTTAAAAAAATATTATACTTGTATATTAATTCTCATTTCCTTCTTCATTGGTAAGCAATCAATATAATTTTTGTTTGTTTTGTTGTTGTTGTTGTCAGTAATTCATGCAATCTTGTTTAGTTTTGGTTTTTAAGAATACTTTTACAATTGCCAAAAAAGATTATTTTTTTTAACATTTTTAAAAATAGTGTAATAGTCTATATGGCTATTGAAAGAGTTTAATTTGTATTGTATTTGGAAAAAAATTACTGGCAAAAACTGAGCTTTTAATGCATGAGTATTTTAATGTTTAATTAAAATATGTTTCTTTCATTGTAATATGATTATTTATCACTTCCTTTCCATAGCATGCATAATTTTCGAAGTCGTCTAACCCTTACTCCAGCCAATGTCCAGAAATTAACGCCGATGAAAGTGCCGGAGGATCCCACAGTATTTGCTTACCATGCACATAAAGCTGAATCTTTGAGCAAAAGGCCTCGCATCAAGAAGGACCCAGATCATGATTCCATTTCATGTTTTGATTCAGAAGATGGATATTCTGATACTAGTTTCAGTACCCTTTCTGGTAATTAAAAATTTTTTTTCTTTGTGTGTTTCTATTTTAAAATTCTTTTTTATGATTCTTTAAGTTATTGAAGCTTTTTTTTATTCTGCTATATTTAGGGATTTTTAATTAGGTAACTGTAATTATGCATTACTTTTCCCCACACCCCATATTACAATTTGACAATATGTAACTGTATAATAACTTAAAATTTAGCTTTCTATTGTATTTTTATAGAAAATTTTATATTTTTCAGAAATTTTTAAGAAAATGCTTATAAAATTTATAAATTCTACAAAAATTCTATTTTTTAATTATTTTTTTACTTCAGCATTCTGATATATCTATCCTCTCAGAGCAATTTCTCTTAATTACCTAATTAATTTAAAAATAATTCTTAAGAAGATAAAAACTTTCATTGTATTAAATTGCTGTTCATATTACATTAAAAATTCCTTCTTGTATTTAGTTTTAATTTTTTTTTAAATATTCAATCATTTTATATGAATCGCTTGAACATAAATTGAAGTCATTTAAAAAAGTTCCATTTTTTTAATATCTTTAATTAATTATAGATTACCTCTCTCAGGGCATAAAGTATATGAGAATTTTCTTCCTATCTTAACATATAAATAAAATTGCTTTCTTATTTATTACCCAGTATTGTGAAGAATATGATATTTTTAATGTTATTTTGATTTAGTTGCATCTTTTCTCTTTTACTTCAGTTTTTTTTTTTTTTAAATATTTATATTTATATTTCTGAAATTTAAAATAGTGCATTATTTTTATTTCAAGTTAATTTTTTTAAATATGTGTCTCTATACTGTTTTGTAATTTTGTGTTTTATCCTTGCTGGCTGTCCGCTTTTTCTTAATTATTTATTTTTTATATTATATTATAGTTGTGTTGTAATTTTTAATTAAGGCATGTTTTTTAAGCCCATGTATTTTAATTATGGAATTTTCATTATTACTTTTTTGGGCAGTCTTTTGGGCTATTCTCTATCAGGTGAAGGCTAATTAAGTATTGAATATATCAGGAACTGCATGAAATCATTATTTATATGATAGTTTAAAGCCTTAATTTATGTATGTCCCCAATATTCAGTCCATCATGGCATCTGAATTTTTTTTATTTTCTTAACAGTATATTAGCCCAAAAGACAGCTGATTATTCAGTTTTGAAGTATTTGAATAAAAAAAACTGAAATAAATAAAAGGGAAACAAAAGTCCAGTATATTGGATCTAAAATCTCCAATGAATTTTCCATATCAAGTAATTTAAACGTGGTGTTTGCATGAAGATTTCAGAGTTTTGGCTACATATCTGTTCTATGTGATGATATCCTAAGAAGTGAAGTTACATTTCTTCAGCAGGAACAGAAGATGGTTTGGTGTCAAACCTTGATGATGAAGATGAGCTGCAACCTAGTACGGAAAGTGAATTTCTTGAACTTAAGAAGGTTTTGACAGATGTTGATGCATCTCTTTGCACAAAAATTATGTCTGAAGTTGAAACGCTAATTGCCAAGTACCGTAAGTGCCTCAATGTTGCCGTACAAGGGAAAAAGCTCTATCAGATGGTTAGTATATAATACATCGATGTTCAGATGCTAAATTCCTTGTTGGAATATACTTTGTCAACAGACTATTAAATAAACAAAATAATAGCTGCATTTCATGCAACAGTTCCATCAAACATTCAGCGATTTTTACTTAACTAGCCAAACCTGATTGTATTTCAAACTCGTAGACTATTTTTTGTCTGTGATATAATTTTTTTAATAGCACTATGATTCGTTTAATTACAAGTAATTTTTTTTTCCAAAGTTTCAAATTTATTAAAATTATTTAACTATTTGTCTATTATTCTTAATATCTCAAATACAACACTTTTGATTATGTTTAAATAATATAATGTAACTTTTTATGCATGTTTTTTAAACCTCTAAAAATTCACTTGTTTTTACATCAAATTTATTAGAAATTTTTTAATAATAAATTTTATTTACATCTTATATCTTTTCTTTTACATTTTAATATGAATTTCAAATTAATATTTTATTTTAGATTATTTTAGCATGTTGTTAAATAAAAATTTTAATTAGTATTATAAAAATGATAGTATTAAAATGTTCTATTTTATTTGAATACAATAAAAGTATGAATGTGCTGGTTTATATAAATATATGAACATGCTTCATATGTTTAGAAATTTGTTAGAGATTCATTTTACTGATTTGTATCATAAATTGTATTCCATAATAATAATAAATAAAAAAACATGAATAAAAGATCATCAGGTTTGATACTTGTTTATATTTCTCTGATGGAAATGAAAAACTGAGTAAAATTCATTTAAAAATCATGTCCCTCTCCCTTCTAGTACTGATACTGTCCTTTTATCTTACTTTTTATATAATTTTGTTTTTTGCTTTATCAATTATTTACAGAAATTTGATTACATTATATTAAAATTTTAAACTAAAGCATAAATTACATTTGTATGAAAAATAAAATCTTTTGAAAGTAGTAATATTAATTTAGTTTGTATACTCCTGATGTATTACATGTTCATTTGTTGTCTTTAACATATCATGTACCTATTTTTTAATTTTCATGAGCGTCTCTGTTGTCATAATGTGATAAATTAATTTATTTTACATTGAAGAAGATGAAACGGAAAAAAAAAGGGATAAACATTATGTTAAAAACAAAAACAAAAAAAATTGTCTGTTTGATACACATTATATGAAAACAAGACCAATGTCAAAAACGTTTAAGTAAGAATCATTTTAATAGTAGAAAATTTAAAAATTTCAAACATTTCTTAAACTATTCAATTTAAAACATAATAATTAAAAAAAAAAAAATCTTTCAGCATTATATTAATTATTATTAATGCTAACTCCTGAAAATTAATTTTTAATTGTTTGATAAATATTGTGAGTTATTGTATGTGTTTTATTGTATAAATATGGCTGCCTTTCAATCATCAATCCATAAAATTTTCACTTCATTTAAAAAAAAATTTCAATTTCTTTCTCAGATTGCAGTCCATATATATTTTTAAAAATAATAAAAAATAAATACATACAGAAAATTTTGGAAGTTAAGCATGTTCAGCCAACATATTTTTTAATTTAATTATGTACAATATTATGTATTTATAAATATATATTTTTAAATCTTAGTGCATAGTATCAACAACTCAAAATAATGTTACATTTTTTAATGTATTACAGAACATAATTCCTATTTTTACCTTAGATCTATTTTTAGTGATATATAATAAATTGATTTTCTTTATTATTCTATATATTACACGAATAAATCTCATATAACGCAGTTCTTGGACATAATAAAATAGGTTATAATGGTTAATAAGCTTTCAGTATAAGCTATAATTTGGTTCTAGAACTTAAAATACTAATTAATGTAAAATATTGTATATGATTTTACAAAACATGTTATAGGATTTTGTATTTAATACCATTTTTTTTTAATGTGTTTTTTTAATTATATAATTAGATCTGATTTTGATTTAAATTAAAGTAAATAAAATTTCAACTACAAAAATCAATTATTAGTACTCCAAAACATTTTGTAGGATACCCATTGTTTAAAATTTTACAAAATATTATGGTTCGGTCTTATTGAACAAGATTTTTTTCTTTTTCTCAAAGTATTTTCATCTTTTGATCTTTATTCAGTAATGCCTTGAGAGCTCTAAATCTTTTCAAAAGAACGTTATGTATAAATATTGCTATTTAAGTTATGAAAGATGTTTTTATTTTAATAAATTTTGTTATGGAGTTCATAATTTTTAAAATTAAGTTTATCGGATATCTTTTCCAACAAATAATTGTCATTAGTCATTTTTCTATTAATCATTAAATATCTTTGACTTCAATATTTTAAAAACGTAACTTATGTGCAATGTCCCTTACATATTGTTTAAATACTGATTGATATTGTTGATTATTTGTATATTTCTGAATTCCTCTCTTATTCATTATATGCAATTTTCTTTGCAATTGCTTATTTCTTTTGCAATTCGTTTATATGTATATATTTTTAATTCTTATTATAGGAGTTAGAAAAATTACATTATACCCAACGAGCAAAACTGCTCAAACTGCGGGAAAAGAATAAAATTCTAGAGAGTGAGTTGCAGAAACTGCGGAACAGTGCACCAAATGCTCCAAGCAGCATCACTGAACAATCTGAAGGCCAAACTGCAGAAGAACCGACACCAGACCCTTTAAGTCCACACTTGCAAGTAGCTGAAAAAGACAATACAACAGACACCAGCGCCTCCAAAAACCTAATAGATATTCTATCGTCAGATGAATCTTCTAATCTTCTGAAGGAGGTAGAAAAAACTGTCTCGGTTTCTAGCCCCTCTCAGCCAAAGCAGTCCCCTAATCCGGAAGCCGAACCCCTTGGAAAATGAACCTATTGCTGATTTCTATGGTGCTCATTCTATGCAAGTGGCAACTATGATTGCCCCTTTGTCAAGTTGTGATCAGTTCTTTTTCCAATATTCCCTATAAAAGTACAAGTGGCTGATATGGTCACTGTGATTACTCACAGTAGTCATGAGCCTATATTGCAGTCATTTATAGAATTTCAGTGCCAGTGCTTTTACCATCATTATTGTTTCAGATATCTTTTTTTAAATGTCATACAGATCAGAAAGAAAAACAAAATAGAATTGGAATGTGTTAATTTAATTATTATTCACTTGCATTTTCTTTATCTTGGAATAGTGGTATATTCTTCTGTTTAATAGGATAAAAGGGGTGTATTTCCCACCTTGCTTTCTTTTTGTTAAGAAATTGTATGTGTATTTCTACAAAAAAATGAGTATAGTAAATTTTGTAAATATTTTTTTTAATTATCTGATTTTCAATTTGCACGTCATTTGTCACCTGTTTTCGCCGGAATTCAGAACATCAGTGTTTTTTCCCTTTTTTCTTGTGGCAGGAATGATTCTTTGAACTATACATTGTACCTTAATAATCAGATGTATCTTTAATTCAATGGCATAAATAAACCATTTCTTCAAATCTAAATTACATTTTTAAATAACATTTTCAGTGTTTCATGTGTTAATGTATTTTTATTTAGTATATATATAAATTTCTTTCAAAAATATTCTACTTATTCTTAATATTAAGTATGATACACTTAAAAAAAACCTAACATTTTGTTTTTTGTTGCATGAAAATAAAGTAATTTTAAATGGCAGTAATTTTTTTTCGAAGAATAATATACAATTAGATTAAATTTGTTTTTCCTTGATTGTCATCCGAGATAAAAGAAGAAAAAATATTGTAAAAAATTGCTATTTGATTAAGTGTCGCAATGAACAAACATAATCTGTTTATGTATTTAATATTATTCATTTTTAAAAAAATTAATTTACTTATTCTTAATGGGTGTAATTATTCTTTTATACTAGTTAAGTGTATTCTCATTTAAAAGTATTAATACTATTAAAAAAAATGAATGTTTATTTTAACACTCTAGGCGAATTATTTATGCCAGTGAATTATTGATTCCTATGTTATATGGAATTATTTCATAGTAACCAGAGAACTTATACAAATCAGAAATGAATAGTAAAAGTAATTATTTTTAATGTGTTCTGTGCTTAAAAGTTATAAATATACAACAACAAAAAAATTGCATTACTTTCAATTCTTGAAAATAAGCAATAAACTTATTTAGATAAAATCTTTATAAGGCTACATTGTATATCTGTTCAATTTAAGGCAATAATGTACACAATAGGTGATTTAATGACTTTACTTAGATATAAGTGGATCTTGTCTGAAAAGGAATGATTATTTTTTAATGTTCTACTTGATTCACATTTCATCTCTATGTATTATGTATAGTTTCAGATTGTGCAGTATCTGTTCATTGTATGCCAAACTCTCTGGTGAAACAAGTACAAATTTTTTCATCATCATTTGCATCATGGGGCATATTTGGACTGCCATTATTGTGTTCTTTCAAATGTTTGCATTCATTGTTCATGTTTCGTTACTGAGCTTTTATTTTCTTTACTCAAATGTTCATTGGTGTTACCATTTTTTCACAAACTCTTCCTCAATGTATAGTTTACACATGTAATTGTAATAGTTTTTATGATGGCAAGTCAAAAGATATCCACACTCTGGCGAGAGAATTTATTTTAATTCCATAACAGAATTGCATCATTTTTCAGTATAAACTGGAGTTAAATAAATTTTGTTATTCTATTGTTAATAAAAGGATTTTAAGATCAGAAATCCATGAATGCACTGCTGTCTTTACTACTTCATAATAAGAGGTCGATTCTCTTTTCTGAAAAAATTGACCAAGAAGCTGAAAGTCTGATGGAGTAAAACCAAGATTATGACAAACATAGTTGTTTTAAGATCTTTGAAAATTTTTTGCAATGATGTTCTATTCTGCACTGTTATGCAAAATCATTTAATTTGAAGTGTAGTGTCTATGCTACTGTAATGAACGCTGTTGATAACTGATTCTTTTTCTTGCAGTGTCGGAGAACTATTTTAATATGCAATGTAGTTACTTTGGATAATTTTTGACTTGCCTGCATATTATTATTTCTGTCTTCAGTCTGATCACTTGTTTTTAAGGCACCTAGTCTGACCAGAGTTCGTGTGGAAAATTGGCAAGCAGCCGAGTTGTATGGATTCAAAAACAGTGCATAGGGGAGGAAATATCATTTAGGAGGATGTTTAATTACAATACAAATAATTTCTAATGGCATGATATTAAAAGAAATTCTAGATGGAAAAATTCCACAGTAACTAGTATATTTTTTCTTTCAATGCAGCTTTGCTCCATGACTGTCTTGACTAGTACTCCTAACAATTAATCGATTACACCACTAAACCGGATGTTGACCATTCCACGCCATCTATGGTCGGACTATACTGAATAGTTGCCCTCGTAAATTTCTTGACAATTGCTGCAATTTGTCTTTTTGAATACTTAAGTGATATATTTAAAGTTGCTTACTTATGATGGTTCAACTTTCAGTGATGTATCAAAAAATAAATGATGCATATTTTTCAAAATTTAAGAAGTATATAAAAAAAGTATACTTCGAATAGTTTATGTATTACTTCAAAAATGACTGTTAAAAAAAGTTATTCTCTAAAATGCAATATTGTTGATTGACCAATGAAAAAAATTTATTGATCGCAATGTGAAACATTGTATATCATTGCACTTTTAATGCTTGCACTCAAAAAAATTTTTAATTGTTGTTTATTTAAATTTAAATAAAATTCAGAATAATTTTATTAATGTGTAATAAATTAATTGCACAATTTTCTTAAAAGAAATTGTGTCATTAACAAGTTTTGATGATAATTTCATTCAATGAATATTGTCATTTTTTTTTAAACTGCCTATTATTTATTAAATGCTTCAGAAGATAATTTTTAAAGCATTTTATGTTTGAAACTTCGAAAATGTGTGAAAAATCATTTGGAAAAATCATTCCATTCATAACTGAAATGCATTGTGCTCAAGAAGTTACATTTTCATGATTTTTCCATGTCTTTAAAAAATTTTTTTTTTTTTTAACATGAGAAATAGTTTTAAAAATGTTTTGATTTGTAAAGTATTTTATTCCAGAATAATAATTCCATACATTCATAATTTATAGGAATACATTACTTTTATAAACTAAAATTTTGACTTTAATAATAAAATTTAAATTACTGATTACTCATGGAATATTGTATCCAAATAATTAATTTTTAAAATATTTTGCATAAAGTATTTAACATCATAAATATTGGTTTTTAAGTTTCTTTACTAACTTTTTTGTAATTTTTATTCAAATTAAAAGATTTTTTTTGTTGATATTTTTATGTTAAGTTAAAGTTGCTTATTGCTAATTACTTAAATGGATAAATCTTGTAATTTTAATCCTTCTAATATATAAGTAAACATGGAGCTTCAACCAGTATTTTGTTTTTTGAAGATGTGGCAATTGTGAAAATATATATTCTTGCAATGTTTATAATATTAAATCAAAATTTGTGTGGCTCAGACAAAAAACAAACTTTGCAGCATAGAATAAAACTTATATTCTTTATTATTTTAATTTCAATCTTATTGTTACAAAAAAAATTTAACGTGTACAGTGTACAAAATGTAACAAAGGCAACATGTCTTTACATTCAATAAATAGTTTTGCTGATCTAAGGAATGTGATCTGAACTGAAGTTTGGCCTTATATACTGTAAATAACATTGTTTCCAGCATATGTTTCAGTATATGTGGATGTTGTGTGTTGTTGTGAGTGCATGAAGGAAAAGTATTTGAAGTGGATGTGCGATGTGCTTTTAAAATAAAAGTTGTATCGTGTGATATTAAAGCTTTTTGTTATCTTTCCATGTAGAAATAAAGTGGAACATAGAGTATATTAGAGAAATATTTTTCCAATTTGCCAAAATCTTGTTTTTTTTTTTTTTTTTTTTTTTTTTTTTTTTTTTTTTTCACTTTCTCAATTTTTTTTTTTTTTTATGGAGTATGAATTTATTTTACTTCATTGTGATAAAGTAGTGTGAAAATTATTATATATCCTTTCTGTACTGTTATGCTTTTTAATGTATATGAATTTTTCCAAATATTTTTTTCAATACTATATGTGTCAAGAATTTATAATTGTATGCACTAATTGAATTTTGAGTTCTTAAACAGAGTTTTTTTAATAAATATTTTAAGGATATTTTATACCGGTGTGAAGATTTTTATGAATATCTATTATAACTTTTTTTATTATGTCTTAAATATTTATTATAGTCTATTTTCTGTTTATAATTATTTATTAGTTAAAAGAAAAATTAATTTAAGTATATAAATTTTTGATTAATATTATTATGTTTTTGAATAAGATTTTGCCCTATTAAAGGTGATTATTAATTATTATGGTATTTTTTTTTCTTTCACAGAAACTATTAATCATAAATTTATTTAATGAAATTTGTTTCAAAATTTTATAATAAAATAAATTCCATGAAGAATTGTTTGTTATTTTCCCTATTTAAATTTTTGGTTTTAATGCCATAAAAAGTTTTTTTTAGCTTAAATGTTTTTTCTTTATTCTGTTTTAAAATATTCAAGATTTAAATTTGTATCCTTTCTTTTAGTTTGTGTATAAAATATTCAAATCTTTTTTTAATTTAGTTTTCTCTGATCATTTAACAGACCTGCAATTTTTTGTATTCTTAATCAAAATTATATTTTAATTTTTTTTAAACTGTGTACTATTACATTTTATTATCATTTTGTACAAGATAATGATTTATCTCATAATTATTATCAAATTCGTTTTGAAGATGTTCATTATTTTTGCAAATTATATAGAATTTATTTTTAGTTGAATATATGTAGAAATTATTTTATGAATTTGTAGTTTTATAATTGTCAAAATCCCGGTGGATGAAAAATAAGAATTGTGATTGAAAAAATGAATGCCTTAAAAAAATGTGTCATAACATTGTGTTGATTGTACTTTTCATATAAAAGTTTGAAGAATGTTTTTGGATTCTTATATGTGCATAAAAGTTCTTAGTCAAAATTATTTTATATATTAGATGGTTGCTGTATTTTTTAGAATTACTTCAAGAATTAGAAAAATGAAATAAGACAATACTTGTATTAAAATTTGAATCAGTTCCTAATTTTATATTTCTTTCAAATAGATCTTTTTCGAAAAGTGAAAAAAAGGTAATTTTGTGGTGTATTTTCTGTCTAATTTTTTAAAGTAGAGAACAGTGCAAAGGTGGAGAATTACTAAGGTTGTGCCTTATAGAAAATGAATAGTATTCGAATTCGGCAATTTTGAAAGTATAAGTTTCTTTTAGAACTTTTTTTATTACATGTTTCATTATTAAAATTTTTATAAGCCATTCCTTTTGAATAAAACAATAATACTTTCGTTTTTCATATTTAAAATGATTTATGCTATTCATCGAGAATTTTTAAGGAAAAAAATATTTCTTCATATATCTTGCCAGAAAATTCTTTTGTACTCTTTATTTCATTATTTACATTTTTAAGATTCAATTTTTTTTTCCAATCAACTTGAATGTTATTTACTGTTTAATGAAATGAAAAGCTGTGTTTAATTGTCTTTTTATGTGGATTTTGTACAACTCTGAAATCATTGTTTTTAGTTAACTCTCAAATTAATTGAGTTAGCATTTCTTTAAATTTTAATGGGGAAAAAAGAAGAAAATTATAAAGTAAAGATTTTTTCGTCTCTCTGAAATGGTATTATGCATCATTCAATTCATTTCCATTCATTTTGAAAACATTTTCATGATATAGGGCATTTCCTTTCTTTAGTTAAATAATTTATTTGTAATATAATTTGATGCAGTGAATCTTCATATTATTCGTGTAAAATTTCATTATTTGACAAAAAAAGTGAGAGGATTTGTAGACTTTTTAAAAAAATCAAAATAATAATAATTTAAAAATAATATGTCACCGTTTCTCTTCTAGCAGATTGTGCTGGATCCGGAATAGACTAACAATCCTTCAAACCCACATGAAATTTACGCATGTGCAAAAGATAGAAACAAACCCTTTAAACTGTTTTGATAAATGAGAATATGTGTAATTTTTTTTTCACTTGTACATTTGCTCATTATTTCTGTGTACCTCTGATTGAAATTCTCACATCAAACAATAAATTACTCTTTATCCACAAATTTCTTAAATTCACAGTTGTAGAAAACAATTTTCTGTCACTTTTTCCCACTCATCTGATCCTCAGCAGTTAAGCACTCACTAAATTTTATTCATTATTAAAATTATAAATTACTCAAAAGAATGTTTTGATATTTCATGTGCTTGTCTTGCTGTTCTTTATTATTATAAGGCATATTTACCATATGTTATGATTTGAAATATGAAAAAATATATATATCTAATATTGATGTATTTTTTTGTTTTCATGTTACATAATTTTGTGAAATTATTCCATGTATTGTTATGCAGTGACAGAAGAGAAAATATAGTTTTTTAGTACTTAATTTTCTACGAAAATAAATTATTTTTCGACAAAAAATTATTTGATTTTCCTAGTTTATATTTTGCTTTTATTGAAAATAATTTCCGTTTTTTCTCCTGAAAAATATTTTTAGTACCGTTTAATTTTATTACTTATTATCTGAAAATATTTCAATTTTTCTGAATCTTTTTTGTTGTTGATCAAAATTGGCATATGAAAGGTTTAAATTGTACTTTAAAAGGTTACTTTTAAAATTATAATTATTGGAAAATTGAATTATTCTGATCAAATTAATTATCATTTAAAATATAAAAAAGATTTATTTGCACTTCTTATTTAAATATCATAATTTGATTGTGATATATGGGTAACATAGTTACAAAAGATTATTAAATTCATCAAGTTCAGTTATATCATTAAATTATTATTTTTTGTAAGATGATATGAAAACTTTCCTTGCATAAAATATTTTTAATAATGGGTGCCTATCTAAAACTTCGAAATATTGCTGTGATATTTAAAAATTAGCTTAATCTATTTAAGCCATAAAACTGGATTATATGAAATAAATAAACATCCTTTCTCTTCTATTTACTGCATATATTTTATTTCTAATTGCTTGAATCTAAAAATTGGTTTAAATGCACTTTAACTCACTGTTTAGCACAGTTTTAAAAATTTGCAAATTCGGCTTAAAATGTTATTGCTTCAGTGAATATTGTGGTAAATCTAAGCTCCCAATCATTCACCCATAACGAATGATTTGGCGACTTTAAAAATCGCGCCAAGCAGTGAACTAAAGTATATTTTATTCTAAAGACCTTCAAATTGGATCACTGAATTTCATGAAATGAACGATTGCTTATGTAGATTATGAATCTGTAAATGTACTTCTATCCCAAATTCGTCTGTAGTCCAACTATCCCTCTCTTTTCCATTCTTCTTCATTGCATGCTGTTTTTGACAGCAAAACACTTGAGTCACCATTGTCATTGTTGAACATAGCTTTATTACAGCTATCAGTGTTGGTTTGTGATTACTGTTTTGAACAATTGTATTATGAATAAAACTATAATAAAACCTTATCTTCAAATTTAATTGGTCTCATACTTTAGACTTATTTCATTACGCATTTATTCTTGAATGTATAAAAATAAGCATATTCATGAATATGCTTATTTTTATACATTCTATGTATTTTACAAAACTATTAAATAAATAAAATAATTAAATATATTTTCTGATTTTTTTTTTAAATATTCATTGAAAGTAAAATTCTTTCAGTTAAAAGTATAACTTTTGATACTAAAATTTAACTGAAGTACAATGTTAGTGATGAGTTGAAGGATTTATTTATACTTTTAAAACAATTAATTTATTGAATTGCGTTAAAATTTTATGGTTTTTAATACGCTTTTATTAGTTTCACCTGTATGTTTGTTTGTTCGTTCGTTTGTTTGTATGTATGTATGTATGTAACTGACTTTTTGGGCTCGATTTTGACATACTTTAAGCTATTATCTCAATGAGTAGGATCGCCAGGATTAGTGATAAAAACACACAGCCTTTGAAAAGTCATCTTGATCGGCGCAGAACAATGACATTCATTTTCTCGTCAGCCATTTTATTCTTATATTAACAATTATTTTTTACTTTTAATTCTAAAAGCGTGTTTTTTTATACTATTAATTTAGTATAAGAAAATTTCGATTTCTCATCACAATTTTCAATATTACTTCACAATTCTTTACTTAAAAAGACTAACAAAAGGCAGACAACAGTGCTGCCATCTAGTAGTAGAAATAAAAAGCATATAAGATTTCTTGTAAATTCTATTTTTACAATGATAATTTTCAATTTCTGTACTGAACACTTTATACTTTTTAATATTTTTTTACCATTAATTAGAATTTCTTCTGAAATCGAAGGCCATGATAAGAATTGTACTTTTAAGTGGCTTTTATTTGCAATTAATGAATGTGGTGCAAAATAGACCAAACCTAAACCACGCAATTATATATATTTATATAGAGAGAGATTTATTTGATAAATAAAAATGTTGAGTTGTGAAATAATTCATTTTCATGTTTGGTCTTAAAATATTTTTAATCTGCCACTTTTGGTGTACAATCTTGCAACTTTGTAATCTTAAATTGTGGCATCACTGCAGCTGATATATTTATCGGGTGTTTAGCATCAAGTATAATTTATTAATTATTTTAATTAATAAATTGTAAATAATTTACATTACAATTTTGTTTACTGAATGTTATATTTTTATCAAAATATTTTCAATAAAAAATGGTGTATAGACTTAAAGAAAAAATTTTAGTGGACTGTTTTAATCAGAAAAAAATAGTACATTTTTAATAATATACCTAGTAATAATATTTTTTTTTAAAGTTATTACATTTTGATTGTAATATTTGATAAATTGTATTTCGCATACTATAAAATCGCAAATTTTTCTTCGTTTAAATTTCTAAACCAATTTTTATCAAATTTATTACAAAATAAGTTTAAAATATGAAAAAATAAAAGACAAAGAAACAATAAATTTGGTTCTCTTTCTCTACATTCTATAATTTTCTATAGATTATTTTGTTGCAGAATCTTTTAAAATGTAATGGAAAAATTTTCTGCATTATTAACCATGAAATAAATAATTATGAAAACAATAATTTCAAAATAATAAAAAAGCTAAAATTAAATTCGGTTATGAATTTCAATTTTTAACAGTTCTTTTATTGCAATAAGAAATTGAAATTCATAATCAAATTTAATTTCTTATTGTGTATTAATCCACGCAGTTTCGTAAATCATTAAGTAAACGTTAGTCACTATTGTAACATCACGGCCTATACTAGACTTAAGAGGGCCACATTCAGGTTCATGGGGACACTTTAAATTTTATGCTCAAACATTATATATATATATAGTAGGCTGACACATAGATGGCGCTACTAGTATTAATTCTATATGATTTTTAGTTAGCCATAACCTTCAAAGGACACATGTATAAATTTGACAGCTGTTGCACTATTAGAATGTGAGTTATAGCATTTTTAATGTTCATCACGTGCAGTCCACTCGGCTGACTGTCGATTGGACTCCGGTGTGAAATGATGGAGCCATGTTTCATCCATTGTCACATATCGACGCAAAAATTCGGGTTTATTACGATTGAACAGTTCCAAACACTGCTTAGAATCATCAATTGGTTGTTGTTTTGGGTCGATTGTGGGCTCGCGCGGCACCCACTTTGAACAGAGCTTTCGCATATCCAAATATTCATTCACGATATGTCCAACACGTTCCTTCGATATCTTTAGGGTCTCAGCTATCTCAATCAACTTCACTTTACGGTTATCAGAAATAATTTTGTGGACTTTTTGATGTTTTCGTCGGTAACAGCCTCTTTGGGGCGTCCACTGCGTGCATCGTCCTCGGTGCTCATTTCACCTCGTTTAAATTTAGCAAACCACTTCTCTGCGGTTGATTTTCCTGGAGCAAAGTCCGAATAATGTTTATCCACCCAAGCCTTGGCTTCATTAGTATTTTTTTTCGCCAAAAAGCAATGCTTTATTAACACACGAAATTCCTTTTTATCCATTTTTTCAAACTAACAAAAGTTGCGTCACTAAAATGCCATAACTCACATACTAATAGTGCAACAGCTGTCAAATTTATACACGTGTCTTTTGAAGGTAAGTTCTAACTAAAAATCGTATGGATTTAATACTAGTAGCGCCATCTATGTGTCAGCCTACGAACCTTTCAGCCTACCTGTTATATATACAGAACTCTATTTATAAAAAAAGAAAATTAAGAATATAAATTAGATACACAAGTGCATTTCACTCCAAGTTCGGAAATTTTCAGAGTTCTCGACTCTACGTCGAATCTAATTGCCTGGTCTGCAGCAGACCTTAATTATTACACGGCGTGATTCACGAAACCACAAGAGGCTCATTTTGAAAACAGGCGGAAAACTCTGGCCTATTCAGTCACCTCAGAACAAAAAAACAAAAACTGCTGATCGACTTGTTGCAGAACTCTCTTCCTTCTTCACCAAAAAAAACCACCTTTTAAGAAAGTCCGTCAAAAGGAGGAGGAAGTCAGATTCCATCACTTCTCATATTCAATCTGTAGTTGTTTTGACCTGTGAAGGTCGTACCGACATTCGCTAATTTCCTCATTATACATGAGGAGATTAAATTAGTAGATTTACAGATATTTGATATTACAGATATCTGCTATCAGATTTGAGTGACAGGTTGTTCTTATTAGTACCGGTTGTTCTCATTAATAATGACAGGTTGGCAATAATCTTTAATCTTTATTGTTGGCTGTCAATACTTCATGCTGTTGGCGCGAATAGAGAAAAAGGTCTGGTACCATACAACGAAAGAATTGGCTCATTTTTTTTCTTTAGCTGCAAATAATTGTAAATTTAATTTTTCTAAATATTTGGTATTTATATTCTATTAATAAATTTTCTTGTATAATATCTTCCAACGAAAAATGATTCAAAAATAAAATAGTCCTCCACATGAACTTTTTGTAACGTTTTCATATAAATAAAATAACATTTCTTGTATCTATTTATCTTTAGTAAGCAAATTATTAAATAAATGCAGCATGACTTAAGAAGAAGAAGAATTTCCCTCTTTTCACAGAACTTTCAGCGTTTTTCGTGTTAACATGTTTACGTTTTCTAAATAAATGCTCGTAAGGAAAAGAAGCCAAGCGGCAATTCAGTGCCAACTCTGGTAAGAAATGGATGGGAGACGTTTGCCCCAACTTTCTGCTGCTTTAGAATAGGGCAGGGATGGGCAAACTTTTTCGGACGCGGGCCAAAAATCAAAAAGAAAAAAGTTTGGTGGGCCAATATAAATTTTCCTAAAATTTTAAAAAGTATTACAATTTAAATATGTTAATGAGATAAATTAAATTGCAATTTCATTTTTAAAAGTTCCTTCTATTGAGGTTCGAAGTGAGATATACTGATTATACGGAACGAGTCTAAATGCTCATCCGTCAGTCTACTTCTGAAATAATTCTTTCTAAGGTTCATAGTTGAAAACACTTGTTCACGTATATAAGATGAAGCAAACATAGCACTGATTTTCTGGGCGTGAGATATTAAATTTGGGAAACTTACTTTCGATAAGGATTTGTTAAACTCTAACTTCGGCATATTTAGAAACAACTGCCTGAGATGATTGTTAGATTGCAAGTCAATTAATTCAACCTGCAAATCCGACCTCACTGCTTCGCCATTTACGTTCAAAGACGTGAAACCCCCAAAAAATAGAGAAAGTAAAAAGATCATCAGTCCTTTGAAATAAAGGAAGAAAAAAAAATAATATTTAATCAAAGTAGAAAAGGAGATGGATATATAATATATAAATATACATTTTTTTTTAATTTGCCTCTAAAAGGCAAATTAAAATTTTATCCGCGGGCCGGATAGAACCTTCCGGAGGGCCGGAGTTGGCCCGCGGGCCGTAGTTTGCCCATCCTTGGAATCGGGATAGTGCTCTATTTTATTGCTACTCTATATTCCACGATTTTGCAGAATAACATATCCGGCTGTAGCTTGGCAATTAAAAAAACCCTTTTCAAAACAAAACGTAAGCAAATGATGGAACATAGCTTTACTTATATAGCCATATTTTTATAGGGAATATTGCTTTATTTCTTATGAAAAATATCCATTTAGTATACAACCTGTTTGGAATAAGTTAATTTATCTGTAACGGATTAAGGACTGGAGAGGTATTACTATAACTAATTGAATTTACGAAGTCTAACAATATTTTGCAGAAGAGTATTGTATCGTTATTAACTGAATGCAATCATTGTTTCACAATCACCACGCCAATTTTGAGGCATAATTTTGAAGTAATTGAATTTAAATGAATTAAATCGAGCTTAATTTTATGATTGAGTTATTATATCAATTTTAACAAATAAGTCGCAGACCTTTTTTTCAACGAACCTTTTTTTCAAGAGAAAAGGACAAACTCTTACGAGACAAACATGACAAATAACATAACAAAAAGGACAAACTCTTAAAACACACACAAGAAAAAAAAATAAAACAATGAGAGAAAAAAGTCCATATCTCATCACTAAAGAGAGATATTGACCCCAATATTTTGTCACCAAAGAGTCCCCATGCAAGTCCAGGCATACCTATATGGTGCCAGACATGCTTATATGGTGCCTAAACATGATTTCTTTCCCTCAAGCAGGCAATTTGGATTATGTGGTACAGATGGCTCGCCAAACAGTCATGGTCTACCGCACGTTTAAATTCCTCGACAACTTTTTCACGAGATTTGTCCGAAATACTCTATTCCAAAATGTTTTCTTGGAAATTTGCTGTATGCCGATTGCAGTAGATCTTTTTGCCGCCTAGGACGTTACCAGGATGCTGCATTTACTGTCACACCTCATAATGAAAAAGAAGAAAGTACAGGTAAAAGCATCAGAACAGTTGATAGGCGGAAAATACGCTCAACAATTCAGTCATTTGGATAGTATTAAATCTTCTCACAGTGTTGTCCCTATTCATCGAAAAGAAGACATTCTTCTATCCGGGTTTCTCACAAAGGCATGCCCTTCTAACTCTAAGCGCCATAAATTTGATTTGACTTCAGCTCCATTATGACCTAACTGCAAAACTCCGGAAATAGTTGAACACATTTTTTTTCAATGAGCGACATATGTTGATCTAAGAAATAAATTACAAAGTGCTTTCGGATATAAAGTTCTTTATTATTTCTGGATATTTGATATGTCACAAGATTCTTATTATCTGACAACAGCGATACTTCGATTTCTACGAAAAGTATCGTAACCCTGTAAGCTATGGGGTACCTCACGTTTTCTTTCTGGGGATTATTAATGTTTATTCATTTTTATTTCAAGACCTTTAGTTGTTTTTTCCAAGATTTTCAGTTGTACTTCATATTTTCTAATCGTCGTTCAGCTGTTAAAATATTATGGTCTACTTGATCTGCTGTTTTATCCATTCTTTTATTTCTCAATTTATCGTATTTATTTTCATTTTGGTTGCCGGAAAATAAGTGCAAAGATTCCTTTCTTTTAAAATTAAATTGGTGTATCACCATAGGCAAAGAAATGGAAAATTTCGAGTTTTTGAGTATAAATGTTTAAATTTCACCTTTGTTCTATTCTTTTATCTCTAGTATTTTAACAGCATTTGGATAAATTGAGATAAAGCAGTACCAATATACGTCAATCTCAAAGTTCCGATACGGGACAACGCAACAAATATGTTTTTCTCTCCTCAATTATTTTAAAGCAAACTAATAATTTTTTTTCCTTTAGGGAATGGAATACTGAATCTGTTTTAAATATTAAACAATCTCACATTTAATAAAAGTTTTTTTTTTATTCTATGTCCGTTTCCGACCTCTCGATCGTTAGTCGACGAACAGCCCTATACAATAAAGAACGACAAAAACAATCACTAAAGGCATTGACAGTAACACAAAATGGGATACAGTTAAGAATAGTAGGGCATGTGATCAGATGCTCTCCAGTCATGGGCACACCATTGTCGCAAAGTGAGCAGATATCTGTAGCAGTCAGTCCTATTCTATAAAGGTGACTCTGTAAGTTGTTGTTGTTGTTATCTTGTCCCTGGATTTAAAATATAATAATCAAAGTTAGATCAAGTCAAAATTCTTCACGATAGCGGCCGCTAGCAATGGCGCCGCTTCACTATACAGGACTTCTCTTAAGTTGGCCTCGATTGGCACCATACCCAATTGCAATACATGGGGATTCTCTAGAATGTGCTTAGGTGTTAGGAAAGGCGTTCGGGCAATTTCTGCAGGGGATGTATTCCCTGGTCTTGTCTGGGAGAATCTTCATCCCTCTGTAATGATTAGTTCTGAGTCTGCTAATAACTGATGTCAACTTCCTAGGTCAATTGAAGTCCGTGATGAGTGGCTTCTTAAAGATTCTGTAAGTAGTCATGGCTTGTGACAAGTCTAAAGCAGGCCACGCCGTTAGCTCTCGGCAAGGAACTGGGAATTCTTGTTGACTTATTCAATAGGGAATTCCCCTTTTTCTTAGATGCCTTCTCTCTATGCAGGTTGAAACGGTTGGATTTAATAGAGAAATATACATATCACCTTATATGACGCAAAGGCAAAGGAGGATCAGATTGCATCGTTTGTGATCCATTCTTGGCCAACATACCAGCCTGCTCATTTCCATATATCCCGGGCTTGGAATCCATTTCAAAGCAATGAATTACCCGGTGTTCAACAGCCTATCTATCTTCACTAAGCAGTTTCTAGAAATCTCACATTCACAGTGATTGGGAGTTGTCAAGGTTTTGATTGCTGGCCTGGAATCAACAAAAAAGACAATATTTTTGTTTGTTTCACACTGCATTATTTTGTCTAAAGCCAAAGAATTGGCTGTTGTTTCACCATCAAAGTTGCCAAAATGTCTTTCAATGGCATAAGATAATGTTTTTTTTTCATAAAGCAACTGGCAAATAGACCGTGATCTTTTTATGCCATAAGGGCTGCACAGACGTTACTCACCTTGCATTACCCAGGGAGCGCGTGTAACTTGAAGATAAGCCATGGATGTGGAGTAACAATGCCCTCCGCAATGCTCTACGATCCTGTTGGGACCGGGACCTACGGTTTAAAGTGGATTCCGAACCACTACAAACACCCATGGCAACGCCGGTATGTGAACCCGATACCTGTGGTACCGAGCGCCAGAGCTCTAGCCACTAGGCGATTCAGGCCCATGCATAAGATAATGTGAAGTCAACAGAATAAACTCCAGCTCCAGCATTTCTTACGGCCCCTTCAACCGAACCATCAGTATAGACATTTTTTCTTCTAATGTAGCTGGAATACAGAGCCAATTATCTTTATGCCATAAGAAAGAGCTGCACCTACGTTACTCATTGTGAACTACCCAGGGGGTAAGTGTAGCTTGAAGATAGGCTACGGACACGAGCAACACTACTCCCACAACGCTCTACGATTCTATTAGACCGGTTTAAAGTGGATTCCGAACCACTACAAACATCCATATTTTACTGTATAAAACTCTCATAAGACCAGTGTTAACATATGCATCTGAAACATGGTCACTCCCAAGCGCGAGAAAATGTTGCTCTTTGAAAGAAAAAACTGTGAACTATTTGCGCGTGGTATCAATGACAATGGAGATTGTCGAAGAAGATACAATTTTTGAACTTTACAAACTTTTTAGAGACATTCTTTTTTTTATTATTTTTTTTTTATGGCATTCTAAAATTTATTAAACTGAACAAAATGAGATGGGCCGGTTATCTCATGAGCATGGAAAGTGATAAAGTTGCTTTGAGGGTTTTCAATGTAACCCCTTTTGGACAGCGACCAAGGGGAAGACCGAAAAAGAGATGGGTCGACTGTTTAGACTCTGATTTTAATGTTATTAAGATAAAAAAAAAACTGGAGGTCCACGGCTAGGAGGAGAAAAGCCTGGCTGGATCTAAAGAAGGCCAAGGCCTACAACGGGCCGTCGAGCTAGTTATGATGGTGATGATGACAAACATCCATAGCACGCCGGGATTTGAACCCGAAAACCTGTGGTAAGCAATGATCTAAATACAGTCATATATAAAGTTGTTTTTAGCGACATTAAAAAATAGGGCCTGTTTTCAATTTTTTCTTTCATGTATTTTCTGCTAAATGAAAGTAACATATTATATTTGTTGTAGCAAATTTATTTTCTTATAAATTAAATTCGAATGAGTTCATTTCGATTCGAATGTAATTCCAAAATATTATTATCGAATTGCGTACATTCATTTTCATCCATCAAAGCAATGACCTAAATACAGTCATATATAAAGATGTTTTTAGCGACATTAAATAAAAAGTCAAAGAGTCTGTTTTCAATTTTTTTTTAATATTGTCAATTCTTTTCTTTCGTGTATTTTCTGCTATTAAAAAAAAGAAGCAAAATATACGATGTGGTTCTTTTTAAAATTATTATCATTATTCTTTTCGAATTCTGATAAAAAACATTCTGTCGGGAATTATTTTCTGTTATTATTCGCTCCGGAACAAACGAAAAGAAGAAGGTCGGATAAGACAACCATTTCCTTTTCGAAAGTATTCTAAAAGAACGAAAGAATGATGGGAAATCGAACACTGAAGGTGAAGTTCGTTTTGCTGTTCCCCGCCGTTTCTAAGGAACGAGTTCTAAAAAACCATCCATTTTGATGAATGCGAAAAACCATTTTAGTTTTTCTTAAGTGATTGAAAGTGTCCATGTATTCCTTTTGATGCTGACTGATTGCCGTCTTTTACTTTTTACAGTTCCGTTTCAAGATTTATTGCAGGGGGCGTGGCCAACGCGCAAAATTTGCTACTTTTTATTTTCCTTATTTCACTCGGTCACGTAAGTCTTGGATTGCACTTGAACTTGGGGATGTCTTATTGGTTCGTAACAATATATGCCAAATTACTGTAAATGCTGGAAAAAGGTTTAATTTAGTCTATAGATATGGAACAAAAAAATTTAAAAGGCTTTTTTGATCTACATATTTTTGTTAAATATGTTTTTTTTTCTTTCAGAGAGAATATGTTTTATGAAAATATATAAAAAATGGTTTGTCTAATATACTAAAAACTTTTTGGGGGTTTTAAATCATGATATGAAAAAAAAAAGGGATGTCTTATTGGCTCGTCACAATGTGCCGAATTACTGTAAATGATGGAAAAGGGGTTTTTTACATCTATAGATATGGAACAAAAAAAAATTTTAAACCTTCTTTCATCTACATATTTTTGTAAAATTTGTTTTTTTTCTTTCAGAGAGAATATGTTTTATGAAAAGATATAAAAAAATAGTTTGTCTAATATACTAAAAACTTTTTTTTTGTCGTTTTTAAATTAAGAAAGATTTTAAATGTAAAAAAAAAAGGGATGTCTTACTGATTCGTCACAATATATGCCAAATTACTGTAAATGATGGTTGAAAAATGTGTTTTACGTCTATAGATATGGAACAAAAAAAATTTAAAATGCTTCTTTCATCTACATATTTTTTTTAAATATGTTTTTTTTTTTTCAGAGATAATATGTTTTATGAAAAGATATAAAAAAAATGGTTTGTCTAATATATTAAAAACTTTTTTTTTGTCATTTTTAAATCATAATATGAAAAAAAAAAATGGACATCTTATTGGTTCGTAACAATATATGCCAATTACTGTAAATGATGGAAAATGGTTTAATTTAGTCTATAGATATGGAACAAAAAAAATTAAAAGGCTTTTCTGATCTACATATTTTTGTTAAATATGTTTTTTTTTATTTCAGAGAGAATATGTTTTATGAAAAGATATAAAAAGGGTTTGTCTAATATACTAAAAAAATTGTTGTCGTTTTTAAATCATGATATGGAAAGAAAAAAAAAAAAGGATGTCTTATTGGTTCGGAACAATATGTGCCAAATTACTGTAAATGATGGAAAATGGGTTTTTTACGTCTATAGATATGGAACAAAAAAAATTTAAAATGCTTTTTTGATGTACATGTTTTTGTTAAATAGGTTTTTTTTTTCTTTTAGAGAGACAATGTCTTATGAAAAGATATAAAAAAATGGTTTGTCTAATATATTAAAACCTTTTTTTTTTTGTCGTTTTGAAATCATGATATGAAAAAAAAAAAAAATGGACATCTTATTGGTTCGTAACAATATATGCCAAATTACTGTAAATGATGGAAAATGGGTTTTTTACGTCTATAGATATGGAACAAAAAAAATTTAAAATGCTTTTTTGATCTACATGTTTTTGTTAAATAGGTTTTTTTTCTTTTAGAGAGACAATGTCTTATGAAAAGATATAAAAAAAAATGGTTTGTCTAATATATTAAAACCTTTTTTTTTTTTTTGTCGTTTTGAAATCATTATATGAAAAAAAAAAAAAATGGACATCTTATTGGTTCGTAACAATATATGCCAAATTACTGTAAATGATGGAAAATGGGTTTTTTACGTCTATAGATATGGAAAAAAAAATTTTTTAAATGCTTCTTTCATCTACATATTTTTGTTAAATATGGTTTTTCTTCCTTTCAGAGAGAATATGTTTTATGAAAAGATATAAAAAAAATGGTTTGTCTAATATGCTAAAAAAATTTTTGTCGTTTTTAAATCATGATATGAATTAAAAAAAAAAAAAAAAAGGTTGTCTTATTGGTTTGTCTCAATATGGAATAACGTCTATAGATATGGAATAAAAAAAAAGGATGTCTTATTGGTTCGTCTCAATATGGAATAACTTCTATAGATATGGAATAAAAAAATAGAGAATATGAGATCAAGAGAATATGAGAGTCATGATGAGAAAAAAAAAATCCCAAATTTTTTGTTTCACCTTTAGCTTTCGAAACAGTCTTCAGTTAGTTTTTAAGCCAAATCGAGTTGCAAGTGTTTTACTTTTACACTTATTTTCAGAATGTAATGAAATTTTAACTATGGAATAATATTAAATGGATCAGAATTGTGACTAGAAAGCAACATCAAGCAAACTTCCAAATTCTTTTGATTCAGTTTTTCATTCAGTTCATATGGAATCCAATTACTGATTTGAGCTAAATGAGCTAATATTGTTTGTTTGCTAACACCATCGCCTCAATGTTTGTTTGCTATATTGTTTGCTTGCATTGTTTGTTAAAATTATTATCATTATTCTTTTCAAATTCTGATAAAAACATTCTGTCAGGAATTATTTTCTGTTATTTCTGATTCATCACCTAATTCACCTCAGAGGGAGGAATTATCATTGACGTTATTATTATCATTATTCTATTCAAATTCTGATAAAAACATTCTGTCAGGAATTATTTTCTGTTATTTCTGATTCATCACCTAATTCACCTCAGAGTGATGAATTATCATTAACGTTATTATTATCATTATTCTTTTCAAATTCTCATTAAAAACATTCTGCCAGGAATTATTTTCTGTTATTTCTGATTCATCACCTAATTTACCTCAGAGTGATGACTTATCATTAACGTTATTATTATCATTATTCTTTTCAAATTCTGATAAAGACATTCTGTCAGGAATTATTTTCTGCTATTTCTGATTCATCACCTAATTCACCTCAGAGTGATGAATTATCATTAACGTTATTATTATCATTATTCTTTTCAAATTCTCATTAAAAACATTCTGCCAGGAATTATTTTCTGTTATTTCTGATTCATCACCTAATTTACCTCAGAGTGATGACTTATCATTAACGTTATTATTATCATTATTCTTTTCAAATTCTGATAAAGACATTCTATCAGGAATTATTTTCTGCTATTTCTGATTCATCACCTAATTCACCTCAGAGTGATGAATTATCATTAACGTTATTATTATCATTATTCTTTTCAAATTCTCATTAAAAACATTCTGTCAGGAATTATTTTCTGTTATTTCTGATTCATCACCTAATTCACCTCAGAGTGATGACTTATCATTAACGTTATTATTATCATTATTCTTTTCAAATTCTGATAAAGACATTCTGTCAGGAATTATTTTCTGCTATTTCTGATTCATCACCTAATTCACCTCAGAGTGATGAATTATCATTAACGTTATTATTATCATTATTCTTTTCAAATTCTCATTAAAAACATTCTGTCAGGAATTATTTTCTGCTATTTCTGATTCATCACCTAATTCACCTCAGAGTGATGAATTATCATTAACGTTATTATTATCATTATTCTTTTCAAATTCTCATTAAAAACATTCTGTCAGGAATTATTTTCTGTTATTTCTGATTCATCACCTAATTCACCTCAGAGTGATGACTTATCATTAACGTTATTATTATCATTATTCTGTTCAAATTCTGATAAAGACATTCTGTCAGGAATTATTTTCTGTTATTTCTGATTCATCTCAGAGTGATGAATTATCATTGACGTTATTATTATCATTATTCTTTTCAAATTCTGATAAAAACATTCTGTCAGGAATTATTTTCTGTTATTTCTGATTCATCACCTAATTCATCTCAGAGTGATGAATTATTAATGACGTTATTATTATCATTATTCTTTTCAAATTCTGATAAAAACATTCTGTCAGGAATTATTTTCTGTTATTTCTGATTCATCACCTAATTCATCTCAGAGTGATGAATTATCATTAACGTATTTAATGATAATTCATCACCCTGAGAAGGTTCAGACTCAACGGTGACCTTTAGTTCGTCATTAATGATCTTTAATTTTGGGAGTTCGCGTGGCTCATTTGTGAGGTCCAAGTTACCGGTACGAAATGTGGCGAAGCAATTTGATGCTGTCTACTGTATAGTGACACTAGAGCCAAATACTTTATTAATATTTTCTCTTATTCAATTCCTTCTATTAGCTCACACTCTCCCTATACACTGAAGTGACAAAAGTCATGGGATAGCAATATGCAAATTTTCAGATGGCAGTAGCATCGCGTAGAACAGGTATAAATGCGCAGTGCTTTCGCAGAGCTTTCATTTCTGTTCAAGTTATTCATGTGAAGAGGTTTTGACGTGATGATGACCGCACGACGGGAATTAATAGACTTTGAACGCGGAATGTTAGTTGGAGCTAGACGCATGGGTCATGCCATTTCGGAAATCGTTAGGGAATTCAACATTCCCAGATCCACTGTGTCAAGAGTGTGCCAAGAGTAGGAAATTTCAGGCATAACATCCCACCATGGACAGCGCAGTGGTTGACCGCCTGCACTTAACGACCGAGACCGGCGACGTCTGCAAAGAGTCGTAAATTCTAACAGACAAGCAACACTGCATCAAATAACCGCAGAAATCAATGTGGGACGTACAAGGGACTTGTCTGTTAGAACTGTGCGGAGAAATTTGGCTTTCTTGGGCTATTCCAGCAGAAGACCGACTCTAGTGCCTTTACTGACAGAACGACATCGCTTGCAGCGACTCTCGTGGGCACGTGAGCATATCGGTTGGTACCTAGATGAATGGAATACCGTGGCCTGGTCCGATGAGTCACGATTTCGGTTGGTAAGAGCTGATGGTAGGGTTCGAGTGTGGCACAGACCCCACGAAGCCATGCACCCAAACTGTCAGCAAGGCATTGTTCAAGCTGGTGGTGGCTCCGTAATGGTGTGGCCTGTTTTTTCATGTTATGGAATTGGTCCTCTGGTGCGACTGGACCGAACATTGACTGGAAATGCTTATGTTCAGCTACTTGGAGATCACTTGCAGCCATTCATGTACCCAAACAACGATGGGATTTTTATGGATGACAATGCGCCATGTCACCGGGCCACAACTATTCGCGATTGGTTTGAAGAACATTCTGGACAATTCCAACGAATGATCTGGCCACCTAGATCGCCCGACATGAATCCCATCGAGCATTTATGGGACATCATCGAGAGGTCTGTTCGTGCCCAAAATCCTGCACCATCAACGCTTTCACAATTATGGACGTCTATCGAGACAGCATGGCTCAATATTCCTGCAGAAGACTTCCAACGACTTGTTGAGTCCATGCCACGTCGAGTTGCTGCACTTCGCCGGGCGAAAGGAGGGCCGACACGATATTAAGAGGTATCCCATGACTTTTGTCAATTCAGTGTATATATAGCTTGTTCAAATTTCCAATCGTTAATAAAATACTTTTTATTCATCCACTCAAGTTGAAATACTTTTTTTTGAACTTGTAGTGGATGGCACTGGATGTTAATACAGTTTTTTCAAATATTAATTCAGTAATTAAATTTAATTAATCAATTTTAGTTTTTTTCACATTTAAGTTGCATATATCTACCAATGGATGGCGCCTGATAAACTTAAAAAAATGAATGAAAATTATTTATAAAGGACTTTCTGCAATATAGTAGGAATTGACTTTTAAATTTTTTTTTTTTATATTGCTTGTTCTCTAATAATTTTTTTTATATTACTTGTTGTACTAAAATATACTTTTCGTATATTTTAACACTGCGGCGCGTGTAACTTGAAGATAAGCCACGGACGCGGAGTAACAATGCCCCCGCAACGCTGTACAATCCTGATAGGACCGAGACCTACGGTTTAAAGTGGATTCCGAAACACTCCAAACACCCATGGCACCGCCGGGATTCGAACCCGATACCTGTGGTACCGAGAGCCAGAGCGCTAGCCGCTCGGCCATCAGGCCGCTATATATTAAGCAGTGTTAAAATATACTTTTCATATATGCTTTCCTGTATTCTTTGAAATTCTAAATGCAATAACCTCAGACATCGTTATTTTTGGAATATAATATTCGACTATTAATGCTGTACTGTGTTGTTGATAAAACTACCCTATTTCAACAAAATACTTCATTTTTAATACTTGTAAAGGTATTTTATAAACAGCACGCAAAGCCAGTGAGTACTTTTCGTAGTAAAATGCTGCTTCAAAAACATATTGTGTTGCGTGGACGGATAGCTTAAAACAATAGTTGAACCTACATGAATACTTAACTTGTATCTGACTCATTAGGGAATTTCGTAAATAATACTTTTTAATACCGGGATTCGTTGTTTTATGCTGATTTAAAGAAAATTATTGCATTTTGTACTGTATTTTTAAAAAAATGTTTTCCATTTTTCATAAATTAAAAAAAAATCGTGCTTTTCGCAATTTTCTGTCTCGTTTTACCCTTTCGTGTGAGTGATCATTATACTAGATTTGAAACTGAACTGAACTAAATTTCGTGTTTTGTGCACTGATTAGCAAAAGCTTCGTGATGATCAGAAAGCTAATATGAATTCGTTATGCTGTATTGAATTATAATTTATAGCTTGTATTAAATTTAATATAGATTATAGTTTTATATTTAGCGCGTTATTCATGTTATGAAATCTTGAAATTAACCTAATCAGAAAAGAATTTTCAAATGGAGCAAAAAAATATTTTTTATTTTCTATCGACAGCAAATTTAGGGAATCCATTAAATATGAAAAAAAAAAAAATGATTTTCCCATACTGTGATAATGTTAATAATGACTGTTTAATTATTAATAATGAAAAGATTTCATACTTTAAAAGTATTCCAGTCCTTTATAATTATCACGAAAGCGTTTAATTGTAGTCATGGCTCTTTGGACAATTTTTGAGTTTGATACTATGATAATGGTAATGATGGCATGGGGGCATTATCATATTATGATATTGATAATAATGAATAGTTAATTGTTATTAATGAATGAATAATAAAAAGATTTATACTGTAAAGGTATGCCAGTTCTTTACAATTATCACAAAACGGTTTAATTTTACACATGGCGCTTTGCAGAATTTTTGAAATATGTTAATGTTAATAATGAACATATTATAAGATGATAATGTTAATAATAAATGATTATTAGTTGACTTTATAATTCCTAGTTCTTTATAATTACTATTAATTTATGTTAATAATGAACATTATCAAACCCATGATATCGCTAATAATGAATGGCTATTTGTAAATGTATATAAGGTGATAATAAGATATTATAAGATGATAATGTTAATAATAAATGATTGGTTGCTAATCATGAAAATAATGAAAAAGTTTTATACGGTAAAGGTATACCATTTTTTTATATTTACCGCAAAAGGGTTTTAATTTAGTCATGGTGCTTTGGAAAAGTTTTGATTTTGATACTATGCTAATGTTAATAAAGAGCATTATCATACTACGACATTGTTAATAATGAATTATTAATTGTTAATAATCAAGGAATAATGTAAAGCTTTTATACTGTAATGTTATTCTAGTTCTTTATAAATATCACAAAAGGGTTTAATTTTAGTCATTCCGCTTTGAAGAATTCTTGAGTTTGATATCCCGCTAATGTTAATAATGAGCATATTATACGATGTCAATTTTAATAATAAATAGTTAATTGCCAATAATTAATGGTTAATTGTTAATAATGAGTCAATAATAAAATGATTTTATACTGTAAACATACACCAATTCTTTACAATCGTTACAAAAGAATTTAATTTTATTCATGGCACCTTGGAGAATTTTCGGGTTTAATACTATGCTAATGTAAATAATGAACATTATCCTACAATAACTGATAATGTAATATCATTTTATTATGTAATATCATCTTAATAATAATGAATGAGGAATTAACGGTTAATTATTAATAAAAATGAAAAATTTTTATGCTGTAAAGATATACCAGTTCTTTATAGTGATCACAAAAAGATTTTATTTTAGTCATAGCGCCTTGGACGATTTTTGACTTCGATAATGTTAATAATGAGAGTTTTCTTACTCTGGTATAGTTAATAATGAATGATTAATTGTTAATAATTTATGGTTAATTGTTAATAAGAAATGAATAATGAAAATATGCTGTAAAGGTATACCATTTTCTTATAATTACCGCAAAAGGGTTTTAATTTAGTCATGGTGCTTTGGAAAAGTTTTGATTTCGATACTATGCTAATGTTAATAATGAGCATTATCATACTACGACATTGAAATATTCCTATATAATTATCACAAAAGTGTTTTATTTTAATCATAGCATCTCGGAGAATTCTTGAATTTCATTCTTAAAGGATATTGTCCATGTATTTTAGCGTTACAATACGTTTTAATCGAATGTCTGGACAATTTAACCTAAGTCATTCGCTGTTGAAGTGGCACATAGCAAATTCAGAATTACCCAGGTGTATTATGAAACCCCACATAACAGCATTTGAGAGAGTTCATATTTTTCCCTCCAGCACAATAGGAGAACCTCCATCAAGTTACTTCAGCACAATGTTACAATCCACAAAGTAATATCGCGAAAAATAAAACATTGTCAGCGCTAACATACAATGAGTTTTTGCTTTCTTTGTTAAATGTTTTTGTAATAATTTTCAATTAGATTTTTTTTTTCCAGTTACAGTTATTTTAATTCTAAAAATTAACCCACTCATGTAAATGAGTTTTCTGAAAGAGATTAAAATCATGTTTTTTTAAGAAAAATTTTCTTGAGTTTATTTTTATTGGGAAACATTGGGTGGAAATTTAATCAGTATTTGAAAAATGTCAAAACCTGTTTTTAAATTTCCAAATATTGGTACCATAGATAACCCATTAAGGAGAAAAATTTACAGTTGCGCATTGTGTATAATATACAGCTAATTTAAAAATGTTATTTAGAATTACTCAAAGTATTTCGCACTAAAATTATAATAATTATAAATAGTGATTAAGTATGTAATGTTTTAGATAATTTATTATTACTTTATAAAAGTAATAACCACTGTTTTTTAAATAAAAAAGAATTAAGAAAACAAATTCAGCTTTTTTGCAGTTATTTTTTCTTAGTTATATTGTGTTAAAATTTCTGCAAAATTACAATAAATAAATAAGCATCTATAAATTTCTGAAAGTATTATTTAATAATATATTTGATAACACTTTATAACAAACCTTTGAAAGTTTCTTAAGGAAATAATAATACACCCATTTTGTTACTGTAAGAGCAAATTTATTAATTTCGAACCTTCTTTAAATATGAATATATCAAATCTTTAAATATGAATAACTCAAATCTTTAAATATTTGAATATGAATGCCTCAAATCTTTAAATATGAATATTTAAATATGAAAACCTCAAATCTGTAAATATGAATATTTAAACATGAATACCTCAAATATTTAAATTTGAATAACTCAAATCTTTTAATATGAATATCTTAAATCTTTAAATATGAATAACTTAAATCTTTACATATGAATACCTTAAATATTTAATTATGAATAGCTCGAATCTTTTTCTTTCTAATGCAGCTGGCAAACACTTAAACAGCTTGGTCTTGAATGCTTTAAGGCAAGCGCTGCACAGACGTACTCACTTTGCATTACCCGGGGGGCGCGTGTAACTTGAAGATAAGCCACGGACGCGGAGTAACAATGCCCCCGCAACGCTCTACTATCCTATTAGACCGGGACCTACGGTTTAAAGTGGATTCCGAACCACTACAAACATCCATGGCACCGCCGGGACTCGAACCCTGTGGTACCCAGCGCCAGAGCGCTAGCCACTCGGCCATTCAGGCCCCCAACTGAAATCTTTAAATATGGATATTTCTCAATTATTTAAATAAGAATAGTTCATATCTTTTAAATATGAATACCTGGAATCTTTAAATATGAATCTCAGATTTTTAAATTTGAATAGCTCAAACGTCGAATGAGAAGCAAATAAAGTTGCTTTCAAATTATTCTCACCGGATGGCTCCTTTGTGAGCTCCAAGTTACATGTACGAAATGTGGCGAACCAATTTGAAAGTGTCTGCTGCGTAGTAACACTAAAATTGCTGTCTGCTGCGTAGTAACACTAAAATTGCTGTCTGCTGCGATACCGTAGTACCACGTAAGAACTCATACTTCATAACAGCGAATTACCGATTATTCCATTTTCAACAAAATTAATTTCAAAAAAAAGTTTTTAACATTTTTTAAGAGCTTAAAATGACCTCTTTATAAAGATGAGATATGTAAATTTCCAACAAAAGTACCCCAGAAAGATAACATATTAGGTCAACGTCAAATAATAACTTAAATTATTAAAGTTGGCAATATTATTAACTACAAATTTCATGCTTGCCAACCCAATATATATATACACTCATGTCCATAAATTAAGGATAATGAAGTTCAGGCAAAGAAAGAGAATGAAGTTCAGGCAACGCAGCAAGTCGGATGGTAAATGAATTCCTCTGCCAGTGCCCGTGTCCACGCACTTTTCTCGGAAGATTGCCTTCCAAGATACAAGATTCCAGTGCGATGGGAAGTTGTTTACGAAAGGCATAAGAGAAGAGAGAAGCAATTAATCAAATAGGTTTTGCTGTGGAGGAATTTTTAACCAGGGTCGAAATTGGAAAGTAGGTTATAAGTATTCAAAGCCAGCTTCTAAGAAAATTATTCATTTGAAAGCAGTTGAGTTTTTCACAATGTATCAATCAATGGTTGAGTCTAACCAAAGACATAGAACAGACATTTTTTTTCATATTCAGCCTTCACATGCAGAACTACATCGTCTCTTGATAAATTTCATACATGTCAAAGTTGAACTTGGGAAATAATATATTCAAAACAATCAGCCAAAGAATGGACAATAGTTAGCATTTTATGAGTTACAAAAATCCGTTACAGCTCATGTATTATTAAACTGCTTAACTATCATATGCTATACATCAGAGGTGGCCAACCCGCGGCCTGCGTTGAATATTTTTCTGGTCCCTTGAGATTTATCACACTTTTACAATATATATTTATTTTATAATATTATGATGCGCCCCTTTTAGCGTTCGGGAGAAATGGTTAATAGGCCTTGAGACTCTCACTAGAGAGGAAGTACGGCGCAACCAAGAGCTCCCGCTGACAAACATTTAGTCTCATCTCGAAAGGAAATATGTATATATATATATATATATATATATAATCTTAACTCTTTTCGCTATTCAAATATTTAAATATGAATACCTAAAATCTTTAAATATGTATACCTCATATCTTTAAATATGAATAGCTCAAACCCATGAATGAAAAGTAAATAAGATTGTTCTAAAATTATCTTCATAAATAATGAGAAAAACATTGGAATCTCAAAATAGAACCCAATTTGCATCTAAGGAAATCTGTGTAATAGCTTATAAATATAATGTATTAAATAATATTTTAATTAATAATTTTAAATTAATAAAGATATTCATTATAGTTTCTAGTATTCTTCAAAAAATAATTATTGTGTTATTTTGATAAAGGGCATTATAAAAATCTTTTTGTTAAATATTCTAAATATTTTCCATTTTTTTTAAATTTATATATTTAAAACATGATTTATTATTTTATATATTTAATCTCATGGAGTCCATTTTAAATTTGTTTTTTAATTTTTAAATTCATATTTTGAAACGGATTATAAATGAAATAGCACATTTTATGTATTTCTAGAAGTTATTTTTCTTTAATTATTTATTTAGGAAATTGTATGATTTATGATTTTAAAAATCAACATTTCAACATAGCATTAGTAAGCAAATTTCATTACATTTTTAATGTATAAACAATAATTATTTAATCTTAAAAAATAAATTTTCAAAAAACGCTTTAATAATTGTTTTGAAATTTGAATTTAATAAGTCAGAAAATACACAATAATACATTACAACTATAAAATTGTTATAAAATTATTGAAAAAAATTCGGCTTTCTCAAAGACAGTTGATTTTTGATTTAGAATATTTGTACAGAAATTAACAAGAGTATTAATCATAAAAAATGTTTTCTAAATCAACTAATCAATATTTATCAGTTCTGTAATTACTAATTCTGACTTTGACACTATAGAAAAAAATTCGGTAAGTATGTTGATTTCTTTTGTACTTGTAAAAACGGAAGAATATAGCACAGAAAATATGAAACATATCAATAAATATAATAAAAAAGAAATGCAAATATTTGTACATACTCAAAAATATCTATCACCTAAAATATATCAGAAACAAATCCACTTTATACAAGCACTTAAATAAGATATGATTAATATCACTCTTATACAAATCGCTTTGAAAAATCACATAAATATTTTTTTCACTGCATTCAGAATTCAGTAGTCAATTTCGTTGTTGAAAATATATTTTAATTTTTAACATCAAGCTCAGTATAACGGTAATTTTTTCAAACACATCTGTATTTCTACAGGAATTAAATAATTTTTATAATTTTTAGTCATATTTTCCCTTTTATTTTGAGAAATTCATATCTGTGGCCATGAAAAAAAGATCATTTCTGATTCAGCAAACAAATAAAATAGTTATTTATGATAATTTCTGATTTAGCATACAAATAGATCAGTTATTTTTGATCATTTCTGATTTAGCAAACAAATATTCCTGATCATTTTGATTTAGCAAACAAATTATTATTTAACAAACAGTTATTTCGGATTTAGCAAACAAACAAAACAGTTATTTCTGATTTAGCAACTTTCATTACTACAGGAAGTAAATGATTTTGATAAACTTTAGGCCATATTTTCACTTTTATTCTGAGAAATTCACTTGTGTGGCCATGAAAAAAGACCATTACTGATTTAACAAACAAATAAAACGGTAGAATTAACTAACAATTCAAGAAATTACATATTTACGCATTATTTACACCATTAATACATGATTTGTGCAACGATCACTTTGGATTTACAAAGTGCAACGACAATTCATGAAATTATTTACTCACTATTTACATTATACAGTTAGACACCTCAATCCATTATCTTACAGTGAACACTTTGAGCTTCCCAAAGTGTTTGAAGACGCATATCATGCTGCCGAAAGAGGACTGAAATCACTGTCACCACTGATGCTTTTCAAGTCACTTTCGGACCTTGGTGTTTTATTGCCATCTCTCAAGATGGGCTGGAGTTTCCTGGGCACGGATGGCTGAAGACACTGCGAAAGTCTTCTTTGAGATTTTTGTCCAGTCATCAAGTTGCAGCCAAGGTCTAGCTGTCTGGATTTCAATTTGTTGAGCACCCTTTCGGCTGTTGTCTGAAGAAGAGCAGTGAAACCATCTTCTTTATCTTGATATGAAGACTGGACACTCTTCCATGAAATCGGTGAAACATATTGCATGGGCATTGGGGGCTGGACACTGGATGTTGGTGTAAGACTGTTACGTTGAATTTGATTACTTTTCGGTTTTGGCAACTCTACGTCGTGGAGAAACATACTTCCTAATGGCTTCGTGGAGGGCACGATTCCTTCATATAATTGGGTGGGATATTCCCCACTTGAATTTCTTCTTGGAGGTTCCGAAGCCAGGCTGTTGACTGAAAGGGCATCAGGTTGAGTGGTCAAGTCGTTAGCTGAGTGCGATCTGGACAGAAGTCTCGTCTGGGCCCTGGGCTCCAGACTCAAGAAAGTAGAATCGGATCTGTGATTAAGATATTTTGATTTTATTCCGTCTTCCGTTCCAATTTCGACATCGGTTTCGCATTCGTTCTCACTCAGAAGATCATCGAGTGTTGCATCGCCGTTAGAGTGCACGATTAGACTTTCGGTCTCACTATCCGTCGTGTCTTGTGGACTCGTTATTTCAATGTTCATTGTACTTGGTTCTGGAAACATGTGTCACTGAATTCCAAAAGTATCCAAGTAAAGCGACGTCAAAAATCTTCAAATAGAAGCACTGACTAAAACTACAAATAACTGAAAAGTCTGAGCAAATTCAGCAATAACTTATTCGACAAAGTTCGGAAAATTAATTAGATGTTCTCATAATCCTAAAAATATCAGAATTCAATCACTTTTCAAGAAAAACGTATTTTATTGTTAAAAGTATATTCTTAAAATATTAAAAAAAAAAAAATTTTTAGAATCGTGCAGGTATAATTAATTAGATGATTTTCGATGATGAATTATGCTCGGAATTCCAACATCAACTGGCTACTTCAAAGTCCGTTATCTGTCTGCCGTATGTTTGTAGCATGACTTTATTAGAGAGATGGAAATCGTTAATGATGCTGCACTTCCGACTTGTAGGTGTTGGACACCCCTAATGGCTCGATAATCCTTTCCCTACACGCAGAAAAAAAAGGGGGGATCTATTTATACGTGGCGATGTATGAAGCGTATCGAATCAAATGCCAATGGTCATTGAGCGGCCATTTCAGGAACAACCTGTTCATACGAGTCGCTCGAAATAATGTCTTTAACCTTGAACTGGGTAGCCGTAAAAGCCTTTATGGAAAATGTTTCCCGAAAAATTAACCGGTGGGGTTCAAGAACTCCCCTGGCGGTCGTGAGGGGAATAAAGGAATGATTATTAAAGCGTTTTATTGTCTTTCTTCCTTTTATTATCTTTTATTTTTATTTTTACGAGTCTTTTGTGCCTTAGCAACGCCAGCGAACGAATCGTTGCTAAGCCATGTGCAGTCCAACACAAAAAACTCGCATCAAAATCAATATTCAAAAATTTTTCATTTGTTTATTCCCTAGTGCTGCCATCTGGCGGCGATAAAAAGAAAACGTGATCTGATTTGGTAATGGCCGAGGCGGAAAATTGTATGTCATGACGCATTTTGGCATACAAGTATCGATCTGTTACGTGCCCATTTATGTAATCCCTACTGGGTTGTGATTGATTCTGATTGGGGGTGTCCAATATTTTTTTGTCACGATTTCTGGTTAGGTAAAGAGAGAGAATAGAAAATGGTTCTTTTGTTAAAAAAGATTGACTGGGTAATAATGGGAATTCTTATTTCTAGGTTGAATGCTTATTTCTAGAATGGTAATTTGAATGAAACGTGATCCAGTAAAATTTTTTTATTGGTTCCTTATTTTCTCATAATAAAAGAAGTTCATAAAAAGAATAATTGATAAAAAAATATGAAACCAAAAAAAAAAAAAAAAAAAAAAAAAATTAATAATAGAAACAAAACAAAAAAAAACTTTTTTTGAATAGGTTTATGAAAGTAACTTAATAATAATGTTTATGTCTTATATATTTTCAAATTTAAATAGGTTGAAATTATTAAAACAGAATACTGAATAGCAGTTAATGAATACTTAAATTTAACATTATGTAATCCAATAATAGAGAAATTATTTGATTAATCTATTTGTTAGAGAAAAGGGTTTAGAAATTTCTTAAAATAAGTTAATGATGATTAGTGATTTTTTTAAATTATAATTTGTTAAAAAGTAATTTGAAGTATTCGGGATTTTTCTGTTCATTTAAAAGTATATTAATAATCACTAAATTTGTTGTTGTTGTTTCTTATTCCACTTTGTAGACATCTAGACCAAGCCCACGAACCCGTGTAGACTCATGGTTGAAGGAAAAAGGAGGCAGCTATTTTTGTGATGGAGCACCAGTAGGTAGAAGTCTGACTTGCTGGCTCCGTGATGCTGACAGTTATCAAATTTAAATATGAACTTTTAAATTTTAACAAGAGTTTAAATTGTGGAATGTCACAAAGTTGACAAGCAAGCTAGCTGAAGACAAACTTGAATGAAAATTATCTCAAAATTTACGTTATTATTCCCCATTTATGAAAATTTTCCCTTTCATGTAACAGATGGACTGAAAAGTTCATAGGCTGACACATAGATGGTGCTTCTAGTATTAAATCCATATAATTTTTAGTTAGCCCTAACCTTCAAAAGACACGTGTATAAATTTGACAGCTGTTGCACTATTAGTATGTGAGTTATAGCATTTTTAGTGTTCATCACGTGCATTCCACTCGGCTGACTGTCGATTTGATTCCGATGTGAAATGATGGAGCCATGTTTTATCCATTGTCACATATCGACGCAAAAATTCAGGTTTATTATGATTGAACAGCTCCAAACATATCCAAATATCGCATTTCGCATATCCAAATATTCATTCACGATATGTCCAACACGTTCCTTTGATATCTTTAGGGTCTCAGCTATCTCAATCCACTTCACTTTACGGTTATCAGAAATTATTTTGTAGACTTTTTGATGTTTTCGTCGGTAACAGCCTCTTTGGCGTGTCCACTGTGTGCATCGTCCTCGGTGCTCCTTTCGCCTCGTTTAAATTTAGCAAACCACTTCTCTACGGTTGATTTTCCTGGTGCAAAGTCCGAAGAATATTTATCAAGCCAAGCCTTGGCTTCAATAGTATTTTTTTTCGCCAAAAAGTAATGCTTTATTAACATACGAAATTCCTTTTTATCCATTTTTTTCAAACTAACAAAAGTTGCTTCACTAAAAATGCTATAACTCACATACTAATAGTGCAACAGCTGTCAAATTTATACACCTGTCTTTTGAAGGTTAGGGCTAACTAAATATCATATGGATTTAATACTAGAAGCACCATCTATGTGCCAGCCTATGGACTTGTCAGCCCAATTGTTATAACAACATTTTCATAATCAGTGGGGCAACAGCAATGTAATGTGGCACAACAGCCTCCCCGTGGTGCATGACAGACATCTTGTGTTCCATTTATGTATGCCACAAAGATGAGCCATGACATTATCATTCGGAAAGACTTTTAGGATGTAACTGTCCCGCATTTTCGTGTGGGAGAAAACATGGAAACATTATCCTAAACAGTCTGAATGTCGATGCGAGATATCAAGATACCTCATTTCGGAAAGCAGTGACCGCTATGGGCGCCACCAGTTGGATTCCAATCTGAGTCGTTCACTGTTCACATTATCGCTGGGCAACAAATTGGATAAGACTGAGTTATTCTACACGGAATATACACTCAAGAGCCAAAACATTATGACCACCTGTCAATAACGAGTTGGCCCACCATTGGCGCGCAACACAGCTTCAACCCGCCTGGGCATGGATTAATACCACCGCTTAATACCAGTTAAATACCACTTCCACCTGATCACGTGCCTTCCACGTCATCCAGGCGAGTTCATTGCAAAATGTAGGGGTGGTCATAATGTTTTGGCTCTTGAGTGTATGTATTTTCAATTATCCTCATCATTGGTTCAACAGGGCCTGAATGGCCGAGTGTCTAGCTCTCTGGCGCTCGTTCTCACAGGTTTCGGGTTCGAGTCCCGGTGGTACCATGTCTGTTTGTTGTGGTTCGGAATCCACTTTAAGCTGTAGGTCCCGGTCTCCTATGACTACAAGAGTGTCACGGAGCAGAAGTCAGACTTCTACCTACGGGTGCTCCATCAGAACAGAAGCTGCACCCCTCTTCCCTCCTTCCATGAGGCATAAGACAACAGCAACAACAACAACAACAACATTTTTTCAACAGCCCCATGGTGGCCAAGGCCGTCTGCTTACTGGCAGATTTCGAAACTGGAGATGTTTTCTTTTTACGGAATAGAGTTGTCAACTCTACGCCTACAGCCATTTTAGACTGGGACCTATGGTTTAAAGTGGATCCCGAACTACTACAAATATCCATGGCATCCCCGGGACTCGAACCCAAAGCCTGTGGCACCGAGCGCCCGAGTGCTCGGCCCTCAGTACCCATATAGTTCATTACTTAATTATAATTTACATTAATAAAGTGAAATGATTTAAATTTTTTTAATATTCTTGAAAGCTTTTTTTAAAAAAACTATCAATTGTACATTTTTTATATTAAATATGATACATTTTATCACTGCATAAAAATTTTAATATGTGGTTTTTATTTTTTAATTTAATTAATTTATGGTCAGGAATTTGATCGATAACCATGCAAATATTCAGTTAAATAATAACTCTTTAATGCGCCGAAATTTTGGCTAGCCGTGCATCAATCCTGAACAAAAACAAAAACTTTGGAGGAGATCCAAAACAATGTATCTTGTTGTCACGGCATTTATTTTATGCTATCGTTATGTTTTAAGTACATGCTATTGGTGATTTTCAGAAACAGGGCGAGAGACCGATTTTGGAATTCTTTGTAATAATACTTTTTTAGAAATACTATACAGTTTGTCTTTTTTTAACTTTCTGATAGTTTTTTATACATATTTTTTTTTATTTACTGGTACAAAAAATTTTTGTGCTGCTAATTTAAAAAAAAAAATCCATCGAATATTCCTTTTAACCTGTAAAGGCTGTTTTTTTTATGTTTACCTGGTTTTTTTTTATATATGAGAGAAACATAAAGTTATAAAGTCATAGAATTGACCTTAATTTATGTTTAATGAAATGTTAATTTATGTTTTCATGGCAAATTCAATGAGAAATAAACATCAAAATAAATTTAAATGTATGACTTAATTTTTTCATTTTTTTTAGATTGATGTATTTTAAAAAAATTGAGATTATGATGGTAAAAAAAAAAACTATGCCTAACTCATGGCTCAATGGCAACTGGCGAGCTTTAGGGCTACTACTACTACTCTTACACCACACCACATTCCTATATCATTATGCCTGGAGCTGAGTTGTCTCTATACAGTTTTGGAATGATGTGGTTGAGTAGTCTGACTGAGCTCTGTGACGCTTCATATGAGACCGGGGTCTGCGGCTTAAAATAGATTCCGAACCACTACAAACATTCATAGCACCTCCGGGACTCGAATCCAAAACCTGGGGTACTGAGCACCAGAGCGCTAGACACTCAACCATTCAGGTCCAGAGCATTAGGGCTGAGGTTCATTCCTCTGGGAGCTTCGTTGTAGACACTGTTTCAAAAAACGAAGAGACTCGATGGCATTTGTGATGTTCAGCATCTTTGCTTTGTTAGTCGGACTATCTGGTGGGTTTGGTTTGGTTTGGTTTGACACTCTTGTGCACATAGGCTAAACAGACCGGGACCTACAGTTTAAAGTGGATTCCGAACCACTACAAACATCCATGGCACCGCCGGGACTCAAACCCGAAACCTGTGGTACCAAGCGCTAGCCACTCGGCCGTTCAGGCCCCGACTATCTGGTGGGAGTTTTCCCTTACGATACGCATATGCGGGGTAGTTAATTCTAAAAGTCCTCCCAGAAAGCACTGCCTTTCTTCTTCAGTGACACAGAGCCAAGTCAGAATTCTACCTACGGGTGCATCATCACAACAGAAGTTGCCCCCTAATACTTCCATCCATGAATGGATTACTCATGAGATGTCCATCCTACACTGTAAGACACCGAGGATTAAACCCAACAACACATAAAAAAATTATTGTCTATTTTTTTACAAATATTTTAAATTAAAAGAAGTGTTTTTTAGCATCTAGTATAAATATCAAATATTGTTAGTGTTTACACAACTCATTATTTTTATGAAGTGGGAATTGAATAAATTATATTTTCGTACAAATTTCTTCGAAATTCACGTGTAGTTCTTAGTAAATAGGTTTTCAAATCATCAATAAATGAAATTTCAAATTATTTATTGTTTTTTACCCAATAACGATTATATATTTTATTATCTACTTTCAAACAGGGGCCTGAATGGCCGAGTGGCTAGCGCTCTGGTGCTCGGTACCACAGGTTTCGGGTTCGAGTCCCGGCGGTGCCATGGTTGTTCGTAGTGCTTCGGAATCCACTTTAAAAAGTAGGTCCCTGTCTAATAAGATCGTAGAGCGTTGCGGGGGCATTGTTACTCCGCGTCCGTGGCTTATCTTCAAGTTACACGCGTCCCCTGGGTAATGCAAAGTGAGTACGTCTGTGCAGCACTTGCCTTCAGGCATCCAACACCAAGGTGTCTGTGTTTGCCAGCTGCATAAGAAAGAAAAAAATCTTTCAAACATTATTATATTAAAGGTTATTTATTACTAGTGGGGCCTGATGGCTAAGTGACTAGCGCTCTGGCGCTCGGTACCGCAGGTTTTGGGTTGAGCCCCGGCGATGGTTATGGGTGTTTGTAGAATGTTGATCAGAATCCACTTTAAACCGTAGGCTCCGTTCTAATATGGCTTTTGGACGTAGGGCTGATAACCATATCCCTCTAAAAAGAAAACAAAATCTCATGTTTCGGAATCTGTCATGGCAGGAGGCCTTGGCCTACCATAGTGCTGTCGCGCCATTGAAGAAAAAGATTTACTTCAGATAAGTAATTATTAAATTCTTATTACTCAGTTAATTATTTTATAGTTACTTCGTAATGGTCACAACTGTAATGAAAATAAATTTAGACTTATGTTGGTCAGTATATTATTTAATTTGAGGTAAACTATGGATAACTAAAATATAATTATTAGTAAATGGTGGAATTGGACTAATAAATTAAAAATGGTACAAATTTTCTGCAAATATAATATAGATAAACCTTTTAAAATAAATAAAAATCATTGTTATAAATATTTTTTTTTGTTCTAATGCAGCTATCAAACACTTAGACAGCTTGGTCTTGGATGCCTTAAGGCAAGCGCTGCTCAGACGTTACTCACTTTGCATTACCCAGGGGGTGCGTGTAACTTGAAGCTAAGCCACGGATGCGGAGTAACAATGCCCCCGCAACGCTCTACCATCCTATTAGGACCGGGACATTAGGTTTTAAGTGGATTCCGAACCACTACAAGCCTCCATGGCACCGCTGGGACTCGAACCCGAAACCTGTGGTACCGAGTGCCAGAGCGCTAGCCACTCGGCCATTCAGGCGCTATAAATATATATTATGTAAAATGATACAAAATTTTTTTAAGGATCCATACACTCCCAGCTCCTGTTTGGTTTGGTTTGCCGCTTTACGGTTATTTTGTGCATACTTTAGGTTAAATAAACCTGGGACCTACAGTTTAACGTGGATTTCGGACCACCAACACACATCCATGCCACCGCCATTTATTAACAAATATTTTTTTAAGGTTAATATTACATATTAATATATTTCAATTTCTTCGAATCATCTAATGGTCATTATAAGAGATATGTCAATTTAAAAACAAGTGATCATAGACTTTCAGCCTATATAACGTGTCTTTTATTTTAAATATTGTCTTATCAAAATTGTGCATCATTAAAAAGTAGTCATACATATAATTTTAGAAAGCGTTAATATTTGTGTTTAGCATTTCTTATAAAAGTTTGGAGAAGTATAATTCATTCTGAAAAAAAATACACACTTCTAATTGTTTTGGTATTATTTAATTCTTATAGCTCAATTAAATTACAATGTCCATATGTTAAATTAAAATAAAAATAAAAATTCTACAGTTGTTTTCGTCTGTGACACTACCTATATAAAAATAATTTTACGCCTTTCATAAGCTTTACAGTTTGCCTTACAGCTAAATTACATTATTCATGATTGTAAATTAATTTACATTGAAATGTAGTTTGTCATGATATTTATCATCATACTGTAACGTCTCGCCTATAATAGACTTATAACAGCTTCAAGAAGAGGACCACTTTAATGTTTATTTGCAAACTGCAAACATATATATATATATATATATATATATATACAATATATATATATATATACAATATATACATACAGTATATATATATATACATATATATATATATACAATATAAATATATATACAGAACTCGATTTACAAAAAAATGAAAAGTAAGGAAATAAATTAGATACATAAATCCAATTGACTATAAAGATGGAGATTTTCAGAGTTCTCGAGTTTACGACAAATAAAATGAGCTGCTCTGCTGCAGAGTAACTATCACACGGCGTGATTCACGAAACCACAAGGGGATCACTTTGAAAACTGGCAGAAAACTCCGGCCTATTCAGTCACTTCAGAGAAAAAAAAGAAAACACTCCTGCTCATTGCAGAACTCTCTCCCTTTTTCACCAAAACTCTCCTTTTAAGACAATCTATCAAGGGGGTTCAGCTTCCCTCACTTCTCATTGGAGTAGACATTTCTCAGCTCGTAGTCTATCTCCCATCACGATGAAAAACTCATATTCAATCTGTAGTTATTCTACCTGTGTAGGTCGCACAGACATTTCCTAATTTCAACATTATACATGATACCGAATATCTGCTCTCAGATGTGAGTGACAGATTGTTCTCATTAGTACAAAACACTAATGGCATGTAATATAACTACCCACAACACTGATTGTCTGCTGTCAAATTTGAGTGATGGGTTTAATATATATTTTTCAAATAACATACATTCCTCTCTCCTGGAAATGAAATGCCAAAACTTTTCTAGTAAGGGAAACAATGCTACAGCTCCAATGTTAATATAACAAAAATGTAAAAACTTAAGGCTCAAAAGTGTACCAACATATCAGAGATGTATTGCGCTAAAGCTATTATTTGATATATTTAATTATTGTTAAGCACTAATCAAGATGATTTCTAAACCTTTTAGCAGAGATTACTTCATTTAAACGCTATTTCTTAATAGTGTTCATATCAATCTCGCCATTCATATTCAACTAAAAAATGCATTCTTCAAAAGTCATACAATGTTAAATGAGCTTGTGTCCAATCACAATCCTCTGTCCTGAGAATGAAATGCTAAAATCCTTCTCACGAAAAAAAAAAAAAAAAAAATTTCTACAATACAAAAAACAACAATTAAATATTTTTATGCATTCCATAAGTTTCTTTTAAAGATAAAATTTAAATATTTTTCCTAAATAGATTTTTCATGCTATTTAACAAGCTACCAAGCATCTACGCTATTTGCTATTTGCTATTAAGCATCTATATTAATGTTGTGCATTACAGATGCTGGATATGCAAATGTCCAATTGAGAAGTGTGCATAAAGGCTTGTGGACTCACAGTGACTCACACTATGATGACTAATCCTATGGCGTGCATCATTCATGACTCACATCAAATATGGTTGTAAATCGATGGCTGAGTACGTTAAAATGTTATATTTTGAAAATGATTTGTCAAACATACTACAAGAAATAGTTTCTATATCATTTTTAGCACTTCATCTTTAATATTAGTTAGCGTTTGATGTTTTGATTTTTATTTTGTATTAGATTTTCTTTTCTTTACATTACAACTTTCTGTTCCATTTCTTCTAATTTTTCTTTTTCTATAAGGGTGTATAATAATGACATGAAAGTTAAAAAATCTTATTAGGTAGAATCTTTCTGTTATCTGCAATGGTGCAAATAAAACTTGAAGTAGTATTATATAAACAAATCTTTGCAATTTTTTCCCTAACATGCTTCATGTGGATTGTTTATTTTATTTGTACATCTTTATAATAAAGTGTAGATGTATTGACAACATTGTTTCTAGGGATTGCAATATCGGACCAAAAGTTCAATACCGGTATTCGGTATTTTTTAGATCTTAATACCGGGATACCGGTTTTAATACCGGTAGTAGAAATTTTTAAAAAAGAAAGTAAACACAGGGATTTTTTTGTTTTATTTGACTTTTTATTTTTTGTTTTGTTAGAGAATGTAAATATCACAAACAAATTTTTAACTTAGAAATTATAACAGTATATAAAGAATCGCAAAAAAGTAAAGGAACATCTTATTTATTTAATTCACAAAAAAGCGTAAATATCACTATTCAGTCTGTGGTACTATTACAAATTTTTGAAATGTGATCTTATAAAACATAATGCATCAATTGTACTATCATTAAGCTTGGAACGTAATTTTGTGCAAAAATTACCAGCTGTCGAAAACGCTCTTTCCGCATCTATGCTCTTTGGTGGTACTGTTATCAATGCACGATATACTTTTTCCAAGTATTTACCTTTAAATTCCTCTTCTTCAAATAAATCTATTACTCTCCGGATTGTTTTGGATATAGCTGATTTGTATTTTGTTTTGTTGAAATTTTTTTAGTTATCGCCAATTCTAATTTTTGTTCAAGAGACAACTCTTTAAAGTTATTTTTGTTCATTATTATGGGGTACTATTTATGAATATAATAAACGGGAAAAATATTTTGAACTCTAACGTATGATATGCAAATACAATGTGAATAACAAACTCACCAATTTAAAAATATAGAAATACTATACACTTTATTCACAACTACAACCTTGTTTTCACAGATAAGAATTTCTAGTTTTCAGATAAGAATTCTGAATAAGAATAAGAATTTCACAGATAAGAATTCTAAATTTCTGGTAAATACCGAAAAACCGGTATTTAAACTTGTGAATACCGGTATTACAAAATTGTACGAATAGCTCCAAATACCGGTATTCGGTATCCCGGTATTGCAATCCCTAATTATTTCTTAATAAATGCGCTTAACTTCTTAGTTACATTATTCTTTATTTGAAGAAATGGCATATTGCAGGAAATCATTTTTAACATTTTCATCGTTAATATGTGTTAGTTTTAAAAGATTTAGCTAATCTGTTTATTTTCCTTCTATTCCATTTATTGAAGAATAAATCTTTTCCAAGTGTTTTATTTTTCTCGTCTATATTGAGTTTTCGGTTTTTGTTAACATTTCTTTTTATTCATGTATAAATTCATACTATTTGTGAAAAATATTTTCCCCTAAAATACAATGAAATTAAAAATATTAATACTATATAGTTACATATACACTAAATAATCGAAGATCATATTATTTTCTATCATATTTGATGTGGTTTAACCTAGTCTGCTTTTAATTGTTTAATTCTTCTTCTTTACACAGTTTTACAATATACCCAAATTGTACATAAATTTATTAAACTCCATATTACATAACTATATAAAAAGATCGTGTTTCATTATAAGTTGTTCTTTATTTAGAAAAAAAATTATGAAAATGTCTTTTTTAACATTATTTTTATATTAGAATACCGAATTCCACAGAAAAGTTTACTGGCAGTATAATATTGATGACGTTCACTAATTAAAACCTTTGATATAAAAGTATTAAATAAGTTTTATTTTCTGAAAGCAGGCAATGCTGTGTTATATGTTCTAGTATTTAATAAACCATAATGTATTGTATGATGCTTTTTCATTTTGAAGTTTTTATTTATTATTTTTTTTTAAATGATGTGAAAACTTTAAACTTTTGTGAGGCATTGTGTATAAATATGTATACATATGTATGTAAAATAATAATCAATAAATATCAATTATTATTTTTGCTTCATTTTTAACAAGAATGTTTTTACTTTGAAGACGTGGGACCTGCATGGCCGAGTGGCTAGCGCTCTCGGGTTTCGGGTTCGAATCCCGGCGGTGCCATGGATGTTTGTAGCGGTTCGGAATCCACTTTAAACCGTAGGTCCCGGCCGTAATAGGATCGGAGAGCGTTGCAGGGGCATTGTTACTCCGCGTTCAAGTTACACGCGCCCCCTGGGTAATGCAAAATGAGTAACGTCTGTGCAGCGCTTGCCTTAAGGCATCCAAGACCAAGCTGTCTAAATGTTTGCCAACTGCATTAGAAAAAAAAAGGAAAAACTTTGAAGACGTATTCCTGTTATTTTACATGTGCCTTAGAAATGTTTTTAAAGTGTTTGCCAACAAATTTCAGCAGCTTCATAAATACTCATAGCTAACGTAAAAACTTCATTAATTAAAAAAATATGATTTTGATACATTTCTTATAAATAGAATAAATAATTATATTTTATCTGTCAAATATTAAAAATAATTTGATTCGTCTAATCTACAATCCTTTTCTCTACCTGTAAAGATAGTTCATTATGTTTCAAAATATAAAATAAAATGAAGGCGACAACGTGCTACATTTATTGATGAACACAAAGTAATAAGGGAAAATCATACAATAAGTACATAATTTTTAACATGAAGCTTATTTCAAAAATGACCTTAGTTCCATGGATGATCTTAGATTAAGGAAACTTCAAAAGAGGGTGGAAACGAAAAGCCTGACAAAAATACGACAAGGAGGCTTTCATGAGATTATTAATTAAAAAAATATTGTTTTAGTATTTTTAATGGAATTACGATAATGAGGCTCTCATGAGAGTACTAACTAAAAAAATATTGTTTTAGTATTATTGATAGAATTACTATAAAGAAGATCTCATGAGAATATTAATTTAAAAAAATTATTGTTTTAAAACAGTTATTTAAAATAGAATAAAAAAATTATATTTTTCTTTGTTAAATTATAAAAATAATTTAATTTATTTAATCTACAATTATCTAATGGTAATGATACTTGAAAATGTAAAATAAAATTAAGATTAAGATGTTATATTTACTGATGAATACGAAGTAATAAAGGAAATTCATACAATAAGTACGTAATTTTTAACATCAAGCTTATTATTTCAAAAATGACCTTAGTTCCATGGATGTCCTCAGATTAAGGAAACTTCAAAAGAGGATGGAAACGGAAAGCTTGTTTCAGAGATTCAAAGGACCTTAAATTTTGTACACAATAAGCTTTGGGATCATGAACAGTAGGAGGGATGCTAGAATTTCTCTGAAGTTCTTGGTAAGAATTAACCATGCAGTTGGGGTTTTGTTTCTGAGTCACCCTTTTCACATCATTCTGTCGACGCCATTTTGCTCGTCTGTTGGAAAACCACACCTGGATTAAAAAAAAAAAGTTACAGTTAAGTGACATTATGTGTCATAAAAAGGATTATCAACTTTTATCTATCATTTGATCCGACAGAAAGCAAAAAATGTTTCTAATAAGAAGCCACTTTTTTATATTAAATTTTTGCAGAATTTTTGCAGAATGTATCATTTAGAATCTTTATAAGTCGAATTGATAAATTTTTAATTAATTGTATTAGACAATCTAAATGTTTCTTGGGAAGTTTTATAATTGAAAATCGCTGTTTAATTTCCAATAATTTTTCTTCTGTATCTGGTTATGTACAGTGGTGATTATAATTAAAGTCCCACTTTCAAAATACTGTAAAAAAAGAACCACTCGTCACAATGAGTTCACTTTTGAACTGAAGGTACTTGAAGAAGGAGGAAACTGTACGGCATCAAAAAAAGTTCCAAAGTGTATCAATAGACGGCGCTGTAAGCGGCATAAAAGAAATTGAATTTGGCTGCAAGTGATATTTTGAATCGAAATGACAACGCATTTGGCATGAGTTGCGCATTAAACGAACTGTAGTGTTCAGTGTGCTTGATTGTTTCCCCCTTATCCAAGTATCTTCAGTTAAAATTTGAACTCATTGTGACGTGTGGTTCTTTTTTATACAGCATTTTGAAAGTGGGACTTTAATTATAATCACCCTGTATATCGTCCTGTCCACTTCAAATTGTCATTCCTAAAGATTTTGTTTATGATTGTTTGATAAAATATGAATATTGATTGAATTTTTTTTTTTTTTTTTTTTGCTCATACTATTACACTTGTTTTTCTTTTAAGTTATTATTTGTGCATTAAAAAGTTATTGAACGGAAGGACAAAAAATGATTGAAAATTTTATTATATGGATTTGGAAGTTAGGGCATGGATTTATATACCGCGCGCCTGCGTTATTTCAAAACTAAAATTGGTAATTTGTCTGAAATAATTTCAGATTATAATGAAAGTTTAAGACAGAGAATGATTTTGCTTCTGTTTAGTGAAAAGAATAAATATTTAAATTTTAGAAAAATATTGTATTCAATATTTTTTTTGAAATCAAAGCATTTTGAAAGCGGGACCTTAATTGTAATCTCCTGTACTTTTAATTTGCCTTCTTTCACCAATTTATTAAATTTACAAATTCGCTTTATTGAAACATTAAACCATAAACATGCTTATAAATTTAAACTAGCATCCTCTTCTTAAATCCGGTTCCCTGGAGAGATATTCGACTTTATTGTCGCATTCAGCGATCATGACCTGTAATCCCATCTCCATGTTCTATACACAACTATCATTCCACAAATTAGATATACACGTAATTGCATTTTCGAATGTTCACTGAATAGCGTCGTTATTTCCCAAAGGAATTACGGAATCGTAAAAATAATTGCTTCTTGTTGAAGAAGCTCAACGATCATGTTCAGCACCTGAACTCTGGCTTCGGAGAGATTGGCCTCTGCAGCGACTTTTTCCCGGATGTTGACTGACGGATATTGCACCTCAGAAAACACCTTCTCCAGGCTCTGGAGTTGCTGTTTTGTAAACCTGGTTCTGCATCTTCTGAACCTCGGTTTAACTTCTTTGCACTTGGATTCTGAAATATAAGAAGATAAATATCAAGTTCTGTTCAATGTTTGAATAAATTATATCATGAATTGAGTTTCTTTTAAGTTTGTATTGAAGAACTTTTTTTATTGAATTAAACTTAAAATAATCCTTGGGGCCGTTTTTACTGGATTTCTTTTTTTTCTAATGCAGCTGGCAATACAGAGACCGTTACCGTATTAGATCTTTTGCAGAAATACAGAAATTTACACAAATTTTACAATAATTTTACCATTTGCAAAAACAGAAATTCGGCACCATTTATTTTAACATTAAATGATTTCGAATTTTCAATAGTCGATGAACTAGCCGATTACTTCTTACACATAAATATTCTAATATTCTTAAACATAAACATTCTAGTGTGACTAAACTTGTGTTCTTAAACAATAAACATAAACTTAAACATTTTAGTATGACTAAGCATTCTACTGTTCTTAATCACAAATTTTGACTAGTGAATTAGTTAAACTAGTGTTCTTAAACCAAAATTTAAACATTCTAGTATGACTAAACTAGTGTTCTTAGGTTGAGTTCTAAAACATTCTAGTATTCATAAACATAGGTATATGTTGTTGTTCTAATGCAGCTGTCAATACAGAGACAGTTAATCTTTATGCCATAAGCAAGGGCTGCATCGCTGTTACTCATTGAGCACTACCCAGGGGGCACGTGTAGCTGGAAAAAGGCTACGGACGCGAGTAACACTACCCCTACAACGTTCTACGATCCTATTAGACCGGGATCTATGGTTTAAAGTGGATTTCGTACCACTACAGGCATCCATGACACCGCCGGGAGTGGAACCCGAAACTCGTGGTACCGAGCGCCAGAGCTCTAGCCACTCGGCCGTCAGCCCCCTTTATTGGATTTCTATTTATGTAGACAACAGATGGGGAAATTGTCTGTATTTATGATAGAACAAGGTCATTTTTTATCACATATTTACAAAATTTTCATGTTAAAAAAATAACTTTAGTATCTGTGAATGTGGTAAAAAATCATTATAATATATTACTAAAATACAATGCTGACTTGACGATCAATTCAAAGGGGCGATGACCGAGTGACTAGCGCTCGGTGCCAAAGGTTTCGACTTTGAATCCCGGCGGTGCCATGGATGTTTGTGGTGGATCCACTTTAAACTGTAGGTCCCGGTCTAATATGAACGTAAAGTATTTGGGGGTAGTGTTACTCACGGTCGTAGCCTATCTCCAAGCTACACGTGCACCATGGTAATGAATAACAGAGCTAGTCGGATGCAGCTCACAGGCAAATGGTCAATACGCCCCAGTCATTGACGTAATTAAAAAAAACGATCAATTAAGAAATAAATTTATTCGTCTTAATTCGTAAACTTTCAACACTAATCATTATGAGATAATGTAAAAATTACTTTTAATACGTATGATCTCATAAATTAATTAATTTGCTGTAAAAAGAATAATATATTACTATTTTTAATTTAAAAAAAATATTTTTCAAATGCCATAAATTCTTTTATATTATCCACCGTGGTGTATAATACTTGAGAGATTCACGCCTTTTCTTTAACATACCATTTAACTCTTCTTTAGCACTTCAATATGTTCTTTTTAAATACAGGATTTAAAACAAAAAAAGAACGTTTTTAAGGGACGCTTTTAATGACTCAATTATATATAAAAAAATTATGATATAAGTTTAAAATTATAACTTTAAAGATGTAGTTTTATAAAGATGTAGTAAAGATATAAATGCACTCTAAATTTGCTAATAAAAAAAATATATATCCCATTTAAATAACATTGCTAAATTAACAGGTATACAAACTAACAAACAAAACAAATTGACAGGAATCGAAGTATTATAATAAATATTAAGACAAGCAAAAGAAAAGTGTATATTTGAAGCACAAAGATGGAATGACTAACCAAATGATTAATTATTATGTAAATTTCTTCCCCAGATATCCATTTTCACCAAATCTTGATGGGCCAGTAGAGTGTCCATAAAAATAACCCTACTTGATAAGGTACAATGATTACCATAATGAATTATTTATCGCCTCTTGGCAATAGCCAAACTCACGTAAATTCGGTGCTTGGCAACTGGCGCCTCCAGTTGAAGAGTCCCAATAATTAATATATATATATAAGCATAACAGAACTGTTTGGCCCTGGTGATTCTTGACTACCATCCAGAGGTGGAGAGTCGGTGTCAAGAATGAGCATTTTTTAAAAAGTTGTAGTCAGGAGTCAGTATTAAAATTCAATGCCAAGCTCACACCAGAATCCGATTCTCCACTCTGGATAGTAGTCAAGTATCGCCAGGGCCAAACAGTGCTTTTATGCTTATGAAACTAGTAGAAACTTTATGGTGAAATTTAAAACTCATTTAAGTTTATTATATTTATTATCATTCATGCATATTTAAGCTTAAAATGCATTAACATAATATTTGAAATATTTGTATTCTTATGTTTACCTAATTTATTAAAAAATAAAATAAAAACTCTTATGGTGACACGGGGCTCTTATCCCTCCCCCTCCCCCGTCACCTTGCTCTTCCTAGCACTCCATTGTTACGCTTCTGAATATGGCTTAATGGCAAACTGAGAAATAAAACAGAATTGAATTCTTATCACTTTGCGTGAGTAATATGAGGCTATTCGAAGTATTTTCTCATGCTAGCAAATACAATAATATTCTCAGAAATTTTAAATAAAGCTCCTTTTCCTCGTACTGGAATTCATACATTTTCTTCCACATTTTTTTTTCAAAAGCTATTCGTCATAATGCATGATTAGTTCATTCATTATTTTAATATTCCAAGTTACTGTGCTTGTTTTTTTATAGTTTATACGTTTAAACAGAACACTTATTTATGTACATAAAATTAGTGTGAAAAAAGTGAAAAATAAAGAAAATTGTATTGGATTCTAAAAAATAATGTAACCTATTGCAATTTTAACTGCATGAGTTTTTTTAAAGTTGAATACTGTGCAAATCACACTATTTATGAAAATGCAAATGCAATGTAATTCGTAAATAATGCTTAAAAAATCAATTAATTTAGAATCTGTAGTACAATAATCTAAACCCTGTAGGAATATTTCGCTTATTCATATTTCCGAAGTAATGATAAAAAATTGTTATTCACTTTATTAAAAATATAATTATAAAATAATTGTCTGTTAAAAACATTCATTTTATATAGATTTAAATATATACTTTATTTACCTAATAATAATGATTTATTTTAATTAATTCAATATGCAACATTTTAAAATGATGTAATCGAATTCGAGACTAATTCAAAAATTACCTTGGAATTCATTAGCTTATATTGATTGATTCAAGGTTTAATATAACAATAACTGAGTATCTATGGGAAACATTGTCAAAAATGCCTTCAGATATAAATATATACTTAATAATTACCTAGCCACAATAGTTTAATTCAGCTATGTTTAATATGCAACATTTTAAAATAATCGAGACTAATTAACAAATTACCCCGGAATCCATTAGCTTATACTGATTGAATCAAGGTTAATACAATAATAACTGCTTATCTGCGGAAAGCATTTTCAAAGATGCCTTCAAATTAAAAAATATATTTTAATGATCACCTAGCCATAATAATTTAATTCACCTATATATAATATGCAACATTTTTAAATTAACGTAATCAAATTCAAGACTAATTAACAAATTACCTTTTAATCCATTAGTTTAAACTGATTGAATCAGGATTTTAAAGCAACAATAAATGCTCATTTTCAGGGAGCATTCTTAAAAATACCTTCAGATTTAAATATATGCTTAATAATTACCTACCCATAATAGTTTAAGTCACCTATATTTAATATACATTATTTCTAAATAATGTAATTGAATTCGAGACTAATTAACAAATTACCTTGGAATCCATTAGCTTTAACTGATTGAATCAAGGTTTTAATAGCAACACTAACTGCTTACCTGCGAACGTTTTCTCAAAAATACCTTCAGATTTAAATATATAAATAGTTATTTTGCTATAATAGTTTATTTCACTTACATTCAATATAGAGCATTTTTAAATGTTGTAACATATGGCTGTATTGGAAATCAATCCATTACCATAAAGATCACACACAAAGAAGGCGCAAGCAGAACAAAGTAAATATAACGCAAAACAGCGATTGACAATAAATCGGTCTCACACATCACAAAAAGTCAGAGGGGGAGAGAGTAAATAGAGGGATTAAACACTTTATTTTAGTCCATGAGGGCCCTGGCCTCCCAATATAACTGCAAAGGTTTCTCCTTGGCGTTGAGCCTGCCTGTTCAGTCGTGGACATTTCAAAAGATGTTCTGTATTCACATATCTGACTCTACATATTAGGCAAGTGTTCGAGGCGAGGACACCTATCTTGTTAAGGTGTTCCGCAAGACAATCATGTCCGGTTCTTAATCGAAAGTTGTCAACCGCCTCTTTATGTGGTCTAGTGTTAAAGATTTTCTAGTTGTCTTGGATATTGTGCCACTTTTTGTCTTCAGACAGCATTTTTAAATGATGTCATCGAATTCGAGATCAATTTGCAAATTACCTTGGTATTCCATTAGTTTAAACTAATTGAATTAAGGTTTTAATATAACAAAGTTATTGTTATATTAAAACCTTTATTCAATTAGTAGATAGTAATAATAATTGCAGATAAGCAGTTAATCTGCTGGAATCATTCTCAAAAATGCCTTCAGATTTAAGTATATACTTGATAATCACCTACCCATAATGGTTTAATTCACTTATATTTAATATGCAACATTTTTAGATAATGTAATCAAATTCGAGACTAATTAACGAATTACCTTAGAATCCATTAGTCTAAACTGATGGTATAAAGGTTTTAATACAATAATAACTGCTTATCTACGGGAAGCATTCTCAAAAATATTTCAGATTTAAATATATACTTAGTAATTAAAGACCCATAATGGTTTAATTCATCTATATTTAATATGCAACATTTTAAAATAATATAAGCGAATTCTAAACCAATTAACAAATTACCTTGGAATTTCATTAGTTTAAACTAATTGAATCAAGTTTTTAATATTGCAAAGTTATTGTTATATTAAAACCTTGATTCGATTAGTAGATAATAATAATAACTGCCCAAATAACTTGATAATAATAATAATGACTTGATTCAGCAGTTAACTAATAATCTGACCTCTTCGTTAATCTGCTGGAAGCATTCTCAAAAAGGCCTTCAGATTTAAATATATACTTAATAATTACCTAGCCATAATAATTTAATTCGCCTATATTCAGTATGCAGCATTTTTAGATAATGTAATCACATTCGAGACTAATTAACAAATTACCTTGGAATTCCATTAGCTTAAACTGATTGAATCAAGGTTTTGATACAATAATAACTGCTTATCTACGGGAAGCATTCTCAAAAATGCCTTCACGCTTTTGACATTGAAATTCGTTTTAATAGTTTAGATCAGGAATGCGATTTTGTGCCTCCATAAATAATGCATCTTCTTTTATTATTACTCCTATTTTTAACATGTTTACGAGCCTATTCTATCACCTGACCTTTTCGGAAAACCAGCAGCGTTAACAATCTCATTATTATGCTCTCAGTTTATGGAGAGTCGGCCTTTAATTCATTAGTGTGAGTGAAAAGTTGGGCTTATTTTTACTTCCTACTCTGACATTTTCCACGTTCGCCATCCATAATCGATTCGAATCCAGCTTTTTGCCAAAATTTTCTAAAAATAGCAAGTAGTGTTCGAAAGCGATTCGTTTCGCTTAGGTAGATTTTTTTGTTCTCTCTCTCATTTGATTTATTAAGAAATTAAATAAAAGCTAAATGGGGACGTTGACGCTTCATCTGAAAAATATTTAATTTAGTTAATTGCAAGTTTTTTTTTCTTTAAGCAGTATTTTTAAAACATTTATAGTAAAAGTAATACCTAAATGGGGGGCCTGCTTGAAGGTGCATTGCACAAACAATACTTATAAGATGGGGCCTGAATGGCAGAATGTCTAGTGCTCTGTCGCTTGGTGCCACAGGTTTCGATATCGAGCCCCAGCGGTGCCCTGCATGGTTGTAGTGGTTCGGAATCCACTTTAGACCGTAGGTCCTGGTGTAATATTCGCAGAGCGTAGTCATGAGGTTGAGTCATTCTTCAGCCCTCGTGGTTCCTCGCTAAAGTGAAGCTATATATTACCCTTATCCAGGAACCAGTCGCCCGCGATGGGGGGTCTTCTGGACCTGGTGTAGGTTTACTGCACAAGAGGGATTAGTAACCCCAACATGCTAATTTAGGCAAATCGAAGTTTGTCACCCAAGTCAAATTGTAAATTCTCTTCATGGACACCTTATATGCATCAAGAATTTACTTACATTTTCAAAATTCACAAGAATATCTGAACTTGAGTGATTTTTTTTTTTTCAAATGATTTTTCAGAGAGGAAATATAGGTGCCAACTCATTGATTTGATATTTTGCATTGCTGTTTTCCAATTTCACCATGTCTCTTTTTCTTGCAAAATGGAATCGCCATAATGTGCAGTTGTGCATGATTATAATTAACTGAACAAACCAATTTCTTTGTTTAAGAAGGGATTTAAGAAGGACAACCGAAAAAATTCAGTTTTTCCGGTAAGGAAAACTCAACACATACAAATATTAATACCAGTTTTCGAAAGTTGTTCGACCTGAAGTCGGTTTTCGGATTTAGACCTTCAAAAAGACTGACTGAATGCTCTTTTGTAAGGGAAAATAACGTATATTTTTATAACAAATGGTTATAATAGGTTTTAAAACTGCATTAATCGGAAATAGACGAATGTGCGACCAAATGTTTCAAATCTGGGGCCTGAATGGCCGAGTGGCTAGCGCTCTGGCGCTTGGTACCACAGGTTTCGGGTTCGAGTCCCGGCGGTGCCATGAATGTTTGTAGTGGTTCGGAATCCACTTTAAACCGTAGGTCCCGGTCTAATAGGATCGTAGAGCGTTGCGGGGGCATTGTTACTCCGCGTCCGTGGCTTATCTTCAAGTTACACGCGCCCCCTGGGTAATGCAAAGAGGGGAGTAACATCTGTGCAGTGCTTGCCTTAAGGCATCAAAGACGTAAATGTCTAAGTGCCTGCTGCATTAGGAAAAAAAATATGTTTCAAATCTGGACGTGGCTTAGTAGTGAATGAAATATTCTTATCTATTGTCTAAAAGAAATTAAAAGATTAATTTAGTAATTTAGTAGTTTCGTTTCCCAAAATTAATATTCAGGTTTAGTCTTTAACAAACATTCAGTATACTCTAGGTATGAATTTGGTGAGTATAATACAACTTTGGTGTAATATGTTGCTTTTAAATACCAGGTAATGTGACCTGAGGCCATTCAACTACTAAGCCACGTCCAGATTAGCCTAACCGGAGGCTGCCGCCTTAAAATATAAAATACTATCTCTATATTCGGAATTTCATGTTATCCAAGTAATTTATTGCAGAATTACAAAAAAAATAATTGCTTTACTTTTGCACTTCAATGTACTTAAAGAATAATAGAATCTAATTGCACGGAAAATTTTACACGCTTTTGTCATGTTAAAGGCTGATATATATTTAATTCAGAAGAAACACCACCAGGACGAAGTTTTTAGTAATTAAATTTTTAACATCAATTAACCTGTCTCCAAATCGTTCTCAAAACGTTAATATTCTCTGTACATCTTACTGTAATAGAATTTCTATGAATTCAAATTGTTTCTTCCTTTTTAATCACGCCGAGGACTTTGTCGTATCGACCATTTCCCTGTGAGTTGCACCGACGAACACTGTTACTCGTTTAGCACTACTGAGGGGGTACATGTAGCATGAAGATATACTACGGACGCGAGTAACTCTATCCCCCACAACTCTCATATTATACCGGGATCTACGATTTAAAGTAGGTTCCGAACCACTACAAACTTCCCTGTCACCACCGGGACTCGGACCCAAAACCTGTGGTACTTGCTTGAGGCAGTTCTTAATTCTAGACCCCTTTATCCACTTTCAAGTGATCCAAATGATGTTGAAGCATTAAGTATCTAATTTTAGTGAAACTCCTATGAATCGATTGAGCCGTTGGCAATTGATTCAAAAAAATGATTCAACATCTTTGTAAAAAATGGTCATCGGAATATTTAAATAAGCTATTAAATAGGCCTAAATAGTCTAAAGGTAAAATAGTTTTGGTGTTTGGTGTTTGTTAAAAATCCTGATAATTATGGTCGATTAAAATGGAATTTGGCCAGAATTATCAAAATTTATTCCTGTGAAGATAAAGTAACAAGAGGGGTTACTTTAAAAGATAAAAATGGTAAGTATAAAAGGCCAGTAATTGACGTCGAACCTTTGCTTAGTGTTAATGAAGAAAATTTATTCTTATATTGTGTATTTTTGTGATCATCTTGTTTTGTGAATATTTTTTGGAAAAATTTATTTTTATATTGTGTATTTTTTGTGTGATCAGTGTATATAGTGAATAATTTGAAAATTTTGTGAATATGTAACTGTAAATGTGGTTGAACGTAAACATGTCAACGCGGGGCGGTATGTTCGTGTCTATGAGTGTGGATACCCCTAGGGGGAGTTTTCCGGGTTTTTTTTCATAAGATACGCAAATGCGGTGTAGTCGCCCCTTAAAGTCCTGCCAGTAGGCACTGCCCTCCTTCTTCAGCGACACGGAGCAGAAGTCATACTTCTACGAACAAGTGCTCCATCTCAACAGAAGCTACCCCCCCTTCCTTTTTTCCATGATGGATTCTACAGCAACTAAAATATAATTAATAATGTATAACTAAACATGCTGAAATAGGATGTTATATGATGTATTATAAATTACCAATAACTTTTGGTTTTCATTTCCGCTATAAATGATAATAAAAAAATACCCAGGTTGGAATAGAAAAATTTTTAAATTTGGTTTCTGTAATTTTAAAGTTTTTAACGACATTGTTTTAGATAAAGTTTTAAACTCGTATTTATCAATCCTAAACTGAGTAAATTTTTTCAGAATGTTAAGAAGTTATTTAATTATAAAATCGGATTTAAAAATATTTCTACCAGAATATATCAAAGGTTGATTTTCCAATTCAGTGAAAACGTTGCCTTGACAACGAGATACAATACTACATTAAATTATATTTAGTAGTCCTGTTTGTATATTAATATAATGTTATATTTTCTATTACATGTCTCAATTGTAATAATGAAATATTCTCACCTTTACATTTAATAGCTTTGCAATTGCAGTTACAGTTTCTCTGATTTGAAATTCCAAAGCATTCTTTCTCTGATGGCTTGGACAGTAGTTGAAATGGCAAAGGTGAGAGGTTTCTAAACATAGTAGTTGATACTGGATACTGGTAAGGAGGAAATGGTATAAATCTGTTTGTTGCAGACATTTGGTTTTCTTCAATGTTATCGTTCTATCCAACTTCTCCAAAGAAGGCGATATAGAGTTTGCTAATGAAAAATAATAGGTTGAATATGAATAGTATAGTATTTGCATTTTAATATCATATATGCTTAAAAATGTCCGATTTATGTTAAATGGTTTAAAATAAAATTAAAATTTGAAGATGAATTTTTAGTTAATTATTCAGTTATTTCCAATTAGTAAATAATGGATTAAAATTAGTTAAATAATTAATTTAATAATACAAAATTATTAAATTAATTAGTAAAATTAATAAATTAATTAGATCAACTAATCCAATTAGTTAAAAAATTCAGTTATTAATAGTTAAATAATCAGTTAAATTATTAAGTATTATTATTAGAATAATTGTTTAATTATTATTTATTAGAATAATTGTTTAATTATTATTAGTTATTAGTTATTAGAATAATTATTATATAGAATTAGTTATTTATTATTATTAGTTATTAGAAAGTATTGTTAGTTACTTCTAATAACTAACAATTAATAAGTTATTAATTAGAAGAATTATTAATTATTAGCTATTATTATTATTAGAATTATTAGTTAAATAATTCAGCTATTTCCAATTAGTTATTTAATTTAACTGTTTTTTAATTTTATTAAATTTAATTTATTATTTAAATTAAAGTTACTTAATTAAAATTTAATTTATGCTATTATTTATATATATAATTTTAATTATTATTTATTTTTTAATTTATATTATTATTTATTTAATTAATTTAATTTATTGATTTAGTTAAATTTCCTTATCATGGTGGGCCAAGGCCTTCTGCCTATTGGGTGATTTTGAGAAGAGATGTTTTCTTTTTACGGGGTAGAATCGTCAGCCCTACGATCCTAGCCCTACGTTCTACGTTTATCCATAGCCCCGCCGGGTCTAGAACCTGAAAACCAGTGGCACAGAGCGCTAGTCACATCAAGCCCCTTAGTTAAATTTAATTTTAACTGTATTTAATTTAATTTATTTATTTAAATTTAATTAATTTTGATTAGTTAACATTTTTTTCAGTTATAAATTTTATTAAGTTGTGATTTAATTAATTTATTTTAATTTAATTTATTAATTTTTTAATTTTTTTAAATTAAAATTTATTTCTTTATAATTACCTTACTAAAGTTAATTGTTAAAACATGCTCCAAAAATGATCATCTATGCAATCATCAATTCTCATTTTTTGGCTAATTAAGAAAGTCGATTTTGCAATTTTAAAAGTATTATAAGCATATTCACGAACTTAACGCATGAAAATCTTTATTTTTAATGAATTATTTTCGTAATCTGTATGTATTCTTTTGCCAGGAAAAATTAAGAAGTTTAAGTAATTAGTTATTTTAATTTTATTAACTTTACTCTTATTATTGTTGTTCAATTTAAAAGATTTCGATGTTTGTTAAATTGTGTTTTAATATTTATTAATAAAGACAATGTTAATTAGATAAAAAACTAATAAAATATTTAAAAGTGCTTAAATTCTGCCCTTAATACAAAACAACTAAATTTATGTACAGTAGAACCTCTGTAAGTCGAACTTCAAGGGAGACGCCAAAGATTTTCGACTTATAAAGGATTTCGACTTACGCGGATTTTGTAAGGAAATATTCGACTTGTAGAGGTTTAGATTCTAACTTATTTTGAGTTAGAGAGGTAAAATAAATAAAAATTCAACTTACAGAGGTAATAAACATGTTTATTTGCAACTTAAAAGTTATATTATGTACTACAATAAAAAATCAAAATAATTCCGAAACAACCTTAAAATTAAAAATATTATGTATTAAAAAAGTCAGTTATTATTATTATTTTTTTTTTTCAATTTCTTCTATTAGCTCGCACTCTCCCTATATATATCTTGTTCAAATTTTCAATCGTTCATAAAATACTCTTTATTCATCCACTCGAGTTCAAATACATTTTTTTGAACTTGTAGTGGATGACACTTGATATTAATACAGTTTTTTCAAATATAATTCAGTAATTAAATTTAATTAATTAATTTTAGTTTTTTTAGATTTAAGTTGCATATATCTACCCATAGATGGTGCCAGATAAACTTAAAAAATGAATGAAAATTATTTATAAAGGACTTTCTGCAATATAGTGGAAAAAAAAGTAGGAAATGACTTTAAATTTTTTTTTTTTTTTTTATATAGTACTTGTTTTGCTTTAGACAAATCGATCGTTCTCTATCTATAGCACTATCTAAGCTATAAAGAGCAGACAATTCTTTTCTTCCGAGTTGCTATTTCATAAAATTGATTATTCTATTTACTGTATACTCAAACATTGTTTTCTAAGAAACAACGACGTGCATTGTCGGCAAATCCTTCAAGTCGGTAACTTATTTTTCTTCGAGCTATAGAGGTAATTAGTTTCAAATGATCGAGTTGTAAAGGTTGTAAAATCAAACATTGCTAATGTTCGAGATACAGAGATCCAATTTTTTTTCGAGTTACGGAAGGAAAATATATACCAAAATGGCTTGTGGGGATTGTCTAATTATTTCGACTTAAATTGAAATTTCGAGTAATGGAGTTTTAGGGGCTTGAAGGGAAGGGAACAAAATTTTTTTTTCAAGTTATGGAGGTTTTCGACTTAAAGAGGGTTCTACTGTAGTACAGTTTATTATATAAGCTCTTAATTTTTCTGAAATATTTTTATAAACAACTATTTCAAAGAATTATAAATAATTTTAAAAAGGCATGTTATTATTTTATTATGAAATATAATTAATCTTATTAATCAAAAGCACTTAAAATTAAAATTTTTATTTACTAATTAGTTTGAATTCCCTTATCATTCATGTTTTCCAAAAGCATATAATTTAATTTCGCTACTGGTTTCTCTATATTTTTAACTATTTTGAATTCCTTAAAGAATAATTTGAGGATTTAGAAATTCATATTAGAGAGTTTTTGCATACCGTACGTTAGCTAACGGACGTCCTACGGTAACTAACGTACGGTATGCAAAAACTCTTTATTAGCTGACGCTTTAATTTTTTTTTAATATTAAAATTGATTAAAAATAACCATGATTGCCATTTTTATTTTCTCATTATATTGTTTCATCGCATTCTATTTCAGTTGAAAATTAAAAATTAAAATTTTTTTGAAAATTAACTTTAAAGAAGTTTTAACAAACTTTTATTTTGGAAAAAATGTTTCAACAAATTTTTATCTGGGATAAAAAGTTTTAACAAATTTTTATTTTCGAAAATAGTTTTAATAAACTTTTATCTGTTCTAAAAAAATTTTATCTTAGAAAATAGTTTTAACATACTTTTATCAAGGAAAAATTTTTTTTAACAAACTTTTATCTTGGAAAAAATGTTTTAACAAATTTTTATCTTTGAAAATTGTTTTACAAAAATTTTTGTTTGTTGTTTTGATTGTTTGCTTTTTGTTAAAAACTTTTATCTTGGAAAAAATGTTTTAACAAATTTCTGTCATGGAAAAAAAAGTTTTAACAAATTTCTATCTTGGAAAAAATAGTTTTACCAACCTTTTATCTTGGAAAAAAAATGTTTTAACAATTTTTTATCTAGGAAAATAGTTTTACCAAACTTTTATCTTGGAAAAAATGTTTTAGCAAATTTTTATTTTTGGAAAATAGTTTTACCAAACTTTTATCTTGGAAAAAAAAGTTTTAACAAACTTTTATCTTGAGAAAAAATGTTTTAACAATCTTTTATCTTGTAACATATGTTTTAACAAATTTTTATCTTAGAAAATAGCTTTAACAAATTTTTAAATTGAAATAAATATTTTAACATGCTTTTATCTTGGAAAAAATGTTTTAAAATTTTTTATCTTGGAAGAAATGTTTTAGCAAATTTTTATCTTAGAAAATAGCTTTAACAAATTTTTATCTTGGAAAAAAAGTTTAAAAAAATTTTTATCTTGGAAAAAAATGTTTTACAAATTTTTTTATCTTGGAAAAAATGTTTAACAAATATAGATAAATAGAATATATAGATAAATAAATTATATAAATAAATAAAAAGTATATATATAAACAAATATTATATAGATAAACAAATAAAGATTATATAGATAAATAAAAAGATTTAGATAAAAAGAAAAGGTTTGAAAAAAAAAAAGGTTTTTAAAGTTATGAAAAAAAATAAATAAAGCAAAATTATTAATTTATAATCACTTTGTTTTTAAATAAGTAAATTTTTTTTAAAGTAATATAAATTATAATGCTAGAATAAAACTATGAAAAATGCCTTACAATGTGACGAATATACTTTGTGACGTTAACCATCAAAAGAAAATACTACAAAAGAACAGTCGAAAAATAGCTTTTGTTTAAAGTATGGAGAAAAAAAAATATTGCTTAAATTTCGAATTTTAGTTAACGACATAATTTAGTCCAAAAAGGGTTGTTCTGCATATATTAAATCATAACTAATCTAATTATTTCAAAACGTTTAGCAAAGAAATCTCAGCTATCGATAATTTTCCGGAAATCAATATAGCAGATTTGCATTATGATAATTGCTCTACTTTTCAAAACTAACTGTAGGAGACATTTTTGGACACACAATGAAATGGGAAACTAATATAAAATGCGTTTTAACGTATATTAAACATAATATAATGTAGTGATGAATTTAAAAAATATGTGCATTCATATATTTCAAAACGATGTATTTCGATGTATTTTAAAGTGTCGATGTATTTTTATTTTAAGATATTGAAATAATATTTCTTAATTTTTATTAATGATTCATGTGAAATTCGATTTAGGAATCTTTAGAAAATCATATAAAATATGTTCTTTTAATAAAATACATATTTTTTAATGTTTCAAAGTAAGTTTCATATTTAAATGCAATTCTAATTTTGAAATTAAAAACGAAAATTTATTTATTACTCTTGTTTTAATTTAACAATTTTAGCGAATTTTATTGGAAAGTTTAGACCTAAGAAAATGTTACTAGACTTCCATTATATTTTTCAGAGTTAACAAGTTATAATTAAATTTCAACTTTAACTAACTAACCGGAACAGAAATTTTGTTTCCTCGATAAATGGAAAATATTTGCCGCCAATTGCTTTAATTTGAATTTGTTTAAGTTGCTTCTAATTCCATTTGAACTTGTTCGAAGTTTTTTCAAATTGAACTCTAATTTTCATCAAATTCAACTGTAATTTTTATCAAATTCAACTCTAATTATCATCAAATTCAATTTGAATTTGTTTGAAGCTGCTTCAAATTCAATTTGAATTTGCTTCCAATTCAATTTGATCTTGTAATTGAAATTCAATTTGAACTTGTTTGAAGTTGTTTCCAATTCAACTCGAATTTTCACCAAATTCAATTTGAATTTGTTCAAATCTACTTCAAATCTAATGAACTGAATCTACTTCAAATCAATTGATTGAATTTAAGCTTTGGTGCACATTAAATATTGAATGGTAGCATGTTTTAATATCAATACATGGCGAAAGAATAGTTTTATTTTAGTTTAATAGAAATAAATATTGCTTTTAAATTTCGAAATTTAAATGTCACCAGCTCTTTTTACTTGATTTACCATGTCCAGTTTATTTATGATTCATTTATTTATGAACTTGTTTGAAGTTGCTTCAAATTCAATTCAAATTTGCTTCAAATTCAATTTGAACGTTTGAAGTTTCTCCAAATTCAACTTGAATTCTCTTCAAGTTCAATTTGAACTTCTTTGAAGTTGTTTCAAATACAATTAGAATTTTCTCCAAATTCAATTTGAATTTGCTTACAATTCATTCTGAACTTGTTTGAACTTATTTTAAATTCAACTTAAGTTTATTTAAAGTTGTTTCAAATTCAATTTGATAAATTTCATCTTTCCTGTTGCCAGATTTTGTGACAGAAAACAGGTATTACTGATAAATTATACTAAAAACTTTAAAATACTACTACATGCGACTAAAAGATAGAGAAAAAAAATCTTTTATTATTTATTAAAAAAATAAAAGAAGAACATTTTAAAAGGGCAGTTTTTAAACATAAATTGCTAAATACCGTTAGAACAAAGATGGCGGAATCACCTATGTTAGTTTTATTTTGAAAAAACACGTTGTAGATAATTAGGAATTACTGGGTTTCAACAATTATAATCCATTAAATGTAATTATACCAAAATATTTAGAATCTGATAGATTTACTTTATAAATGGTCAACAGAAAAGTGGAATTTAACTTTGTGATTTGCATAATTTTTTCAAATGGTTGTATTATAATTCATCTAAAATTCGATTACATTTCTAACAGCTGGATCATTTTCATGACTTTTATCGATTCGATTATATTTTTCCATGCCCAAGTACCCAAAGATATTTTTTTATCATTATTTTTTAACTAGTTAACATTTAAATTAAATCATTAAAAATTTAACGAGAACTCTATGCTGATAAATATAAATTAGAAAGGTTGGAAATATTGTTAATTATGATATATATGGTCAATCAGAAAACCCTTTTTAAAAAGCAGCATTTGCTATGCACATTTTCTTTAAATAATTTATACACTGAATTTATAAATCCTTAAACGTATCTTTTTTAGAACGTTTTTACTTAAAATTATATGTATATGCTTAAATTAGTCAATTAAAAGGGCTTCAGATGCAGGTTTAATGCACATTTAGACTAGTTGCCAATTTAAAATAAATTTAGTAAAAATCACTGTAATGTTAGATAAAATTCAGGCTTAAAAAAGGCTGATATTATTCCCCACCTGTTACAAAATAAAAAGGATTTTTCTTATGAAGTAGATAAACGCCAAAACTTATGACAACTACTTCTTTTTTATAAAAACAGAAAACCATATCTGTTTCCTACGACTTTTTAAGGTACAGTTAATGATGGAAACACCTTAGACTTATAAGGAATCCATTACTAATATAGCGTAGGACCGTGTTTGGCATGCACTACAGCTTGGATTCACCTGGGAATTGAATCATACAAGTGCTGAATAGTATTTAGAGGAATATTGAACCATTCTTCATGGAGATTCACAATAAGTTCCGGAAGATATGCCGGTGGAGGATATCGATTCCGGATTGATTGTTCTAAAATATACCATATGTGGGCCAATGTAGATGTTTCATTTCATTCCTGTATACCTTAAACCATGGCTGGAAATCACCCTGGAAAATTTCATCTCCTGCAGGAAACAAAGTTTGCATCATAGGATGTACTGGCCAGCTAAAACTTTTCTATACTTCTCCCCAGTGATTCTTCCTTTCAGAGTTAAGATTGGGCCAACAGAAAACCACGACATGGCTGCCGATATCATGACAGATCCATCTCAATGTTTGACAGCTGGAAACAGTCAATCACGATCATATGCTTGTGCAGGTGTCCTCCAAGTGTGCACCCGTTCTGTTGTGGAGCAAAGTGCGAAAGATGATTCTTCTGACCGTATAACTGTCTTCCACTTATCAGTCTACCAGGTTTTGTGGTATTGACATCACTGTAGACGACGTTTGGCATTAGCAGATGTGATAAGTGGCTTGGGAATGGCTGCTGTGTAGTAAATGTCCTGTTTCTGAAGATACCTCCTAATTTTAATTATTGACACTGGATGATTCAGATGCAGATTGAGCTCTGCTGTCGCTTTGGTTACAGTTGCTTTCTTTCTAGGCATTACAATCCTCTTCTATACTCGTCGGTCTCTTTCATTCAGCTTCTTCTTCTGTTCACTTTTCCGCTTTGCCGAGATTGTCTTGCCGCGCGTTGTGTGTACATTGTCACAACTTTAGAACCATACCATTTAACCATAACAACATACCTCTAGTCTAAAAATTGGGATGTTTCGGTCACAGTTGCTTCAGCTAGTCGAGCTCCTTCAATTTGGTTTCTCAGAAAGTCTGTGAGGTCTGACCTTTTACGCTTTTGACAAAAATTCAAGACGATGCAACTTCACTAAAACTACCTCATACTACTATGATATATGCTTTTTATATTTAAAAAACTGATAGCTAAGAATACATTTTAATTCTTATGAAGCCCATTCTTAAATGCCACTTTTATTCACAGGTGTTTCCATTATTTTCGTAACTACCTACATATATTTTTATTTTTAATGAATCTCACAGCCTTAATTAATTAGAACCATCACAAGTTGGATTACTGAAAATATGAACTTAGCAAATCTTCCCATAAAAAAAATTGAGTACTTTTAAAAATTTATTTCAAATGTTGCTAGCTTCCAATTTTTGGCAAAAACATATGAGGGAGAACAGAAAAATTAATTTATATGTTGTTCGTAATCACTTTTGAATAATGTATTTCTTCATTAAAACAATCATTGGGTGTTTCCTGCATTTACCAACAGGGCTCATAAATTTCAGCAACTTTTCTTCTAGAACCACTTCTACCATAATTAATTTTTTCACAATTATTTAAAAATTTAAACCCTCACCTCACTACTTTAAAACATGCGAATATTCAACAATAATCTCGCAAACGACTTTAATACATCGGAGAAAATTAATTTTGCCTATTATAAATAAGTGCAATTTTATTTATTCTAAATTTTTTTCCTCTAATAAGTGTATATAATCGCCTGATAGCTTAGTGTCTGGTACTTTGACTCTCATATAGAGATTCATAAAATTAAAATTAAATTAAATTAAACGAGGTAAAAAAACTCTTATATATACACTTTTTTCTCCTTTCATTTGTCTTAGTAATATATTTTTGAAATTGTAAAAAGAAAAAATTATGGTTACCCTGTTATTATACAGAAAATACTTGTCATATTAATAAAGTTCCAATCATGAAGTATATGTATACACAAAGAAAACCAAAAATAAAATAAAAACAGGCTCTTCCTCATAAAAAATATGTTTTCCTGATTTCAATAAACTACACGAATTCTAAAAAATTGGAAATTTTTAGAATGGAAAAAAGAAGTGTTTCCTTTTTCTGCTATTTTCCTGCTCTTAAATATAGTCTTAGTTCTTAGAGTTCTGTGAGGTAATGGCATTGCGTCAGACAAAATAATTTTTTAAGTGCTGAGGATAACTTTATCATTTAGAATTGAATTCAACGAATTCAAACTGGGTTGATAAGTGAAGAAGTAAAACAAAAATTTCAAAAAGTGTGCTATCAATAAGGAATTTCAAAGTCCCTGCAGAAAAAAAAAAAAAAAAAAAAAATGCTTCATAACCTTTGTGAATCAAGCTGAATTCAATTTTTTGAGGATTTGAACGATTAAGATGCTATTGTATGTTCTGAAAATTTATTTCGATACCAAACAGTTAAGGATCATTTCTAAAGCTACGTCTAGACTTAAGTGCGCGTCAGCTTCATGCTTTTTAGTTTGATCTTGAGAAGTATTCACTATTTTAACGCTGTAAATAAGCAATCGGCCTCCATTTATACTAAAGTTCTAATCATTATATTGATATACATTTCTCTTAAATTACTCAAATACATGTCCTTAATATTCAAAAATAAGGAGAAATAAAGTTCAGTCATAGTAAAATAAAATTAGCAAAACATTCAGTAGTTCTTTTTTGAGAAAGGAGGCGATTTAGAACACTTGGAAAATGTCGAATTCTTTTAGCTTCATTAATTTCCAAAATCTTTGTGAATACGTATGTAGTTGTGTCCCCCCCCGCTTGATTGTGAGTAATTGTAATTACAAATTTAAAAATCTTACATATGTATCCCTTCCTCCCATAATTTTAATATTTCTTTCTTGTATATAATGTTCGATTGTTCGCAACTTAATCTTAACGTTATGGATGTCTCTCAGAATAATAATTTAAATGTTGGCTAACCTTTTGTATAGATAATTAATCAAATATGCTACTTCTAGCTTAGGTTAAACTTATATATTTATCTATTTATGATGATGATTATTTATTTTTATAATAATTATTATTTGAATTATTAATATTAACTTAACTAATTGAGTAATATATCTATTATTTTAGTATTTAGTTCTAGTGTATCATTTATTTAAGAAGAAATGAAACCATTAGAATGAGACATTAATTTCTATAGATGTTAACTGTCTCTTTAACGGTGAGTCATCAGTTATGAAAAATTGTCAGTAAACATTTAAAAGTTTGTTAAGTAATTATAATTAAAATATCTATTTAACCATGGAAGAAATTGGCATAACTGTTATTGAGAAGGTAAGTTCTTTCCATTTTTTTTCTTATGTTAATTATTTTATATTCCAGTGCTGTATGTATCCGTGCAATTAGTTGTTGACAATGAAACTTCTAAATATAAAAGTCTTGTTGATACTGGAACTCCAAGAATAATATTTTTATTCCAGAAATACAAATTTTGAACAAAAAATAAATGAATAAATCATTGAAGCATTTAATTTGTATTGGTTTTCGCTGTATTTGTGTTTATGTTCTATTATTTTGTTTAGATACATACAATTGTGTCTTGTCGGCTTTTTCTAATATTATAATTTATATTATTTCACAGAATCAGTAATGTTTAAGTTTTTTTAGTAAAGTAAATTATTTATATGTACATATATTATTACTCATGATTTATTTTTACAATTTTTTAAATTTAAGTAATGTATGTGAATCAAAATAATTGTGAGTATTGATAAAAGTGATTTAGAAAATACAATATATTTTATTTATTTGTTTGTACTTCATTATAAACAGACAACACCACACAAAAATAAAATAAGATAAAAAAGAAAATAGAATTATATAATATATCCATAAAATAGTCAGTCATAACAAAGCCATAAAATAATATTTGCTATGCATAAATTAACTTGTGTCTCCAAGCCAATCCATCCTATTAAAAAGTTACTTAAAAAATAAGTTTTGATATATATAGAAAACAACATGCCAATAAAAAAAAATAATAATAAATAATAATAATAAAAAAATACAAGGAATGAACTAGAAACATGACTGTTTAATATAACAAAACTTGCAACAGTGTTCATTATATCTGAAATATCATGCACTTCATAGAAATGCAATCTAATTTTATAACAAAATTATCATAACATTATAATACTAAAATCCTGAAGTACCTCACTTTTAGACACATAAAAAAAAAAAAAAAAAAAAAATTACAGAAATGTAATTATATATATATATTTAATTGCATTTCTATGAAATTTTTTATAAAGGCTTTTTCAAGTAATTCAGAATTTCATATGTATTTCTCCAGTTATTCTCTTGTTCTTTTATTTCTTTATTTACCACTTTTTGATAACTGGAAAACAGTTTCTTTTATTTATATTATATACTATTTATTTTAAGGAGATTCTTTGCTTATTAATGAAATATAGTAGAAATGAGATAATGTATTTTATGTTGTAAATTATTTTACTTTGTATTTAATCAAATAGTAATAATTTTCTTGTGATATAACTAGTGACGTTAGAAAAATCTGTTTGATAATATATTTTAAATGATAGATTTTGCCATACTCTTTTATTTTTAAGGAAAAAAAATGAAAAATAATTTTTAAAAATTATGTATAGTTTAGTTAGCTAAAAATCTGCAATTTGATGTTCGATATTCACAAGAATGCATTATTTTTTCCCATGTATTGGAAAAAGAACAAAAAATTACTTAGTGTGATATTATCATTATAACATTTTGAAGAGAACCATTATTATTCAATTTTATGATTATAAGATAGGTAAAGTTACTTTCATGTGGAAATATTCAAAGCCATTCTTTCCATCAGCTGATTTGCAAAGTACCAAATTCAAATTATAGAATATTTTGTATTGATCAGCATGAAAGCAAATCTAAATTTCTGTCTATAATCACATTTTTAGATTATAATTTTGAAATAGTTATAAATAAAAATCTTTTTTTATGAAATATAAAAACTATGTTTTTTAAAATAACTGAATCATCATGGAATATAAATTTTTTAGCATTTACATGCATGTTACTTGTAATTTATTTAATGTCAAAAATAACATTAATTATAATAAATTAACTAAAATAGCATTAATAAATTAAAATAAATAAATTTTAGACAACACAACAATAAATAAAACAAATAACAATAAATAGTTATTTAAATAAATTGTTTTATTTATGTATTGACATTTATTTTACTATTTATTCATTGACACTTTCAGAAAGATTTCTCAAAAGGATTACTGACATAAATCATATAAGTAGAAATTGGAAAATTCGAGGAAACATCAGCCGTTGTATGAATAATGAATTTGTCATTTTGGAGGCCTAATTAATATATATTATTAGAATAAGCCATTCTTGATCATTTTTTATCAGTCTTTTCATGAAGTATATCTTTTTAGCAGCTGTTCATTTGACTAATTAATTTTTTGTTCTATTTGGGAGTATTTAGTTTTTCTTATTAAAAATGCTTTTTTTTCCCCCAGGAGGACATCATTGGAGATACACGTCCCACTGGCCATATAACTGCACCCTCTCCTGATGATTTTGATGTTGATGATTTGTACACTAAATATAAGGTTTTAATTGTTTTGCTATATTGAAACATTTTTAATGTTATTTAAATGTAATATTAAAAATATTTTTTTAAATAATACCATTAAATCTCTAATTGTAAAACATTTATATAATTTCTTACATCATTTTTTTAAAATGAACATTATGAAGATTTTAAAAATTAAAAATCTTGAAAATAAAATTCACTTCAATAAAATGTTTTTAATAAAGTTTGCATTTTAATAAGTTATCAATGAATTGTAGATAGTATATAAACTGTTAAACTTTAAATACATTTGTTTTATATTGTAAGCATATTTTGTATTGTGCTCATATTACTTCTATAAAGCACATGCTATTATATAAAAATTTACAGTTACTATTACGAAAAATGAAACTTATAAATTTTAAAACTCAAATATATCTGCAGTTATGAATATTAAATTTTCATTTAAGAAAAATATATTTATTTAAAGATCTCTAAAATTAGGAGTAATAAATTAAGGATTGAGCTCTTAATTTTAATAGATAATGAAGAAATTCAATTAACTAATATAAATAAATACAATTCAGTCTTGTGTTAGAATTAGTTCTGTGTATAAAATAGCCGTAGTTTTATCAATTGTGAGCATTTTTTTTTTTTAAATCGAAGGAGAATTACTACAATTTATTTATTGTAGTTATAAATTGTATTGAATTTGAATATTCATTGTATTGAATTTGTTACAGAAATGTTTCTTACAAATTTTCCAAGTGAAGAATGATTTAAAATTCTGAAATATAAAAAAGTTCTTTTTGGGTATTAAAAAGTTCAAGTTGAAAATCTTAATAAAATTTAAAAAATTTATTTTTAAAATTATTTGATAATTATCTTGTTTCATATATTTGAGCTTCATGATTAAATCGTGAATTTTTATGTCGCTTATACTGTAACAAATTCGGGTGATACGCAAATTATTAAGGACTTAAATAAGAGGTATACTTTTAATAAAAAAAAGGATACTTATTTTACCTACATTAGTTCAGATATTGATTAAATTTTTTTTTATTATTAAAACAATATATTTTATATTTAGTCATACAATATATGTAGTAAAGTAATAGGAATTGTATTTTTCTTTCTTTTGTTTGAATTTTTACAAAATATCACATAAATAATTCTGTAAAAAAAAATATTGTATAATTCACTAGTTTATAGTTGATAAAAAAATCTACAAATTACAACATTTTTACCAATAAAATAAAGTTTGTGTGTATATATAATATTCTAAATATTTGTAGAAATTGCAAAGACAACTGGAATTCTTGGAAGTGCAAGAAGAATACATCAAAGATGAGCAAAAGAATTTGAAAAAGGAGTACTTACATGCTCAAGAAGAAGTTAAGAGAATTCAAAGTGTTCCATTGGTTATTGGACAATTTCTTGAAGCTGTAGATCCTAATACTGGAATTGTTGGATCAACAACTGGTATGTTTTTGAATACACTAGTAATTTTTTTAATTTATCTCTTGATAATATTTCCTAGAGCATGATTATTCTTTTTTTTTTTATGTACAAGACATTCATGAAAGCTACAATAAACTTTAAAAGATGACTATGCTTATTTGTTTAAAGCAGTTTTAAACAATTCCATTTTTTCACTAGCAAATAATTCTTTATTCTTTAATTTTCATTTTATTATATTTCAACTTGTACTTTTTATAATTCTTATTGTTCATTGAAAAAAAAAAAAAATAGAATTAACATCAATTTGTGCATAAAAAATGTTTCTTTAGATAAGTTTTTTTTAATGAATTTTGTATCCTATTTCTGGAAAGGAAACTTAACCTACAAACTAGGATAAGATTCTATGTATCTATATTTTCATTCCCCCCCCACATGTTGAACATTTTTATCATTTTGTCAAAATGAAAATGAACATCTCCATTGTGGGCTCCATTTGTAACAGAAATGTAATGAGAGTTTATCTACTTTTTAAAGCCATTTTCATGTACATTTGTTATACAGGATGATTATAACTAAAATCCGCACTTGCTGTAAAAAAAAAGAATCACTCATCAAAATGAGTTCAAATTTGAACCAAAGATACTTGAAGCAAGGGAAAAGGGTACAACATCAAAAAACATTTCCAAAGTGTATTAATAGATGACACTGTAAACGGCATAAAGAAAGTGAATTGGGCTGCTAGTGATAGTTTGAATTGAAATGACAACTTATTTGGCATGAGCTGCACATTAAACCAACTGTAGTGTTCAATGTGCTTGATTGTTTCAGTTTTTTTATGGAAAAAATGACTTCCAAGTCATTCAACAGTTGTGACACTGTTAGCGGAAAGCCCATCTACCACAGCAAGGTCATACCAAATTTAATAGGAAAAATCGGTTGAACTTTTTTTTGATGCCATACGGTTTTCTCATCTTCAAGTATATTCAGTTCAAATTTGAACTCATTCTGACGAGTGTTTCTTTTTTATACAGCATTTTGAAAGTGGTACTTTAATTATAATCACCCTGCACATTACAGCCATTTTTGTATATATTGTTATATAACCATTAAATCAAGGAATGCAATGCTGGAGTTGTCAGTAATTTTTATATAATCTAAAAATTAGTTAAATTTATAACCTCTTTTGTAAAATCAACTATGACAAGTTTCTTTTGATGCATTAACCACTGTAACCATTCAAATTTGATGGAGATTTTGTATTAATTTATGATGGTGTCATATTTTTTTGCATGTAATCGTAAAGTAGTAAACAAAATGAAGAATGACAGGTTGAAAACTGGGGATAATGACATATAATGAAACTGGGGATAATGAATCTGTGTGAAATCTTGCTGTTTTATTTTTAAAAAAAAAATATTTAATGGAAGAATGTTTTAAATGGAAAGTTTAAAATTTCATTGAAATATATAAATCACTTTCTAATAATGACTAAATTTTCAAATTGTAAAGAGTTGAAGTTTTTAAAGTTTTATTATCCATTTAAATAAAATATAGTAATTTAATAAATATGAAAGTTGTTAAATTTGTTGTAAATTATAAATTAACTATTTTATGTGTTAAATTTTTGTTGGTAATGTCTTTTATAATATATATGTTCATGCATATCTAATCATTACTTGGAAGCCAAATCATCAAGTGATCTGTAACTGTTTTGGAAGAAGATACTACAGATACTTTTATTATTTTTGCTTAGTTTGTGCCATTTAAAATTATCATTTAGACTAATTTGTACATTCCTGTCCTTAATTTGCAGCTTTGCAGTTTTTTTTTTAATTGATGGCATTGGTATTTTCTTGGTTTTTCTTATGTATAATGCAAATATGGATCACTTCTTGAAGAAAATAACCACGGATAATGCACCTCTACCTGAAACAGATTTTAATATATTTATTCCCTTTTTACCTATTGCAGATGTAATGAACATAGAAATTTAGTAATTGTAGAAATATTTGAGTATTTTTGAATCTTATATTTTTCCCATATCAATGGTAAATTATTTTAAGTGGTGTTTTTAAAAATGTATACATTAATTGTGATTTAAAATTTAAGGTCGTATGTATTTTAAAAAATAATTATTGAATTCTTCAAAAACCTTTGTTCATTGTCGGAACTTTCTAAATGAAAGCTTTATACTAAATAGAAATTAGAAGTTTCAGATAATAAATAGATTTAAGCATGCATGGATAATAAATTTTAAATTCTAATCTATAAAATATTTCTTCCAGGTTCCAATTACTATGTTCGTATTTTATCTACAATTGATAGGGAATTGTTGAAACCTAGCTCCAGTGTTGCCTTACACAAACACAGTAATGCTTTAGTTGATGTACTTCCACCAGAAGCAGATAGTAGCATTTCTATGTTACGGGCAGGTATGTAAATTTGTTTTTAATTGAATTATACTGTTAATGTTGTGAATTTTAAAATTATTAAAATAATTTTAAAAATACAAAGGAATAAAATGTGTCAGTGCTATTTCACAAGTATAACACCCAGTTAAATTGACTGATCTGTTGAATCGGAGGCAGCGAGATTCTTCATTTATCGCTTTTTCTGGGGGGTTCTCAATGCTAATTTTGTGACATCACACAGGTTGAGCCTTTTCAAGGGTGAAGACCGACGTTTGCGAGTTTAGAAACAGTGTGCAACATTAAATATTTACTTAAAGTAATAGCACAATATTATGAACCTACCTTGAATTATTTTATGTACTAAAGCTTTTTTAATATAAATATAACTTTTAAGAAAAATTGATATGTGCATCTTAAATATTTATTTAAACAAATAATCCTAATAGTTTGTATATATTTTTAAAAAATTTATTTTCCAAATTTTATTTATTTGTGGAGCTAAATTTATCTTGGCAAATTGTATAAAAATTGAAATAAATAAAATTTTGTTTAGTTGAGGAAAAATTAATTTCAATTCTAAAATTTTATTTGAATGTCAGCAAATTATTTAGTATAACAAAGTATAATTATTATGATACATCATTTCAAAATAAAAAAACCCATTCATGATACAAATATACTTTTTTATATTTACATTTATGGCATGAAAAGTTAGTTTTAATGAAAAACTTTGGGATATGCAAAACATTATAGCTTAAGAAATGATCAAATATTTCTAGTCAAACATAAAGCTTAATCATCAGGCTGTTATCCCTTTATATTAATCTTATAAATACTAAATAGTTACTCTAAAAATACTAAACACAAATTAGTTGATCTAATTCTAAATCAAAACATATGCAATTATGTACGTATCCCAAATGCATATTTGTAAATTATCAAATATTTTATTTTAAAACAAATACACAAAATACATGCAATTATATGCCAAACATAGTTATATTAACACATTTTCAAACTAGCCAAAAAACGTTTTTCATTATATTATTCAGAAGTTAAAAGTTGATAATTTTCTTTTACTTGGGATCTTAATTTTATCATTTTTTTTACCATAAATTAGTTAATATATCAACTGAAACAGATAAACATTGTTTAGTTAAAATTTCTGCTTTAGTTATTGACATTGAGTTTACATTGACTTTCTGGAATAAAAGATATGATATCCAACTTTTCAAAAATGAATTGTTCTAATAAAGATTTTTGATATCAAAAATATACATTCATATTTGTAGCTAATAATTTTAAAAACTATTATGCAAGTTTGAAAAATAATGTCAACAACAAATTGTGTAGGCCGTTTTAAATTACCCCTATTAATAATATTTATTAATTTCGTATTTAAGATTCTTTTTTGAAACAAATAACTTTCAATTAATTTTCTTATAAACTTGTCTTCCTACAAACCAAGTAACATTTTAAAGCAAAAAATTTTTTTTTTTTTTTCATTTTCTTTAAGTAATTCAATCCTTTTATTTAAATATGATATATGATTATTATTGTTAGGTTTATTATTATTTTTTTTAAAGTGGTTATATAATTATTTCAGATAAATTGGATAAGGTCAAATTACTTATCTGTGGAACTTGACCATTAAAAAGATTTATCTTGTAAATGAAAACATAATCTTTTTATTCTATTAAGAGCCACATTTCAGTTAATTTTGAAGCAATATGAAATGCTTAACTTTTTCATTAAGAAATTCTTTTATAGCATTACAAATACAAATTCATATATTGAAGTAATGAACAATTAAAAGTACAAATTACAATGCAAAATATTTATAATATTGAAATTCTAACAATACTGTTCAAAACAGCACACTACCAAGGAGTGGCAAGAAAGTTCTAGGTGAATTAAGTGACCCATTAGGGAATTCACAACTGTACTTTTACTTTTTTTGTGGCCATGTAGGCGATTAATTTACCTTGCTGGCCCCAGGTGAATATGCACTTAAACTGGTAACACTAATTGTTTTATAAACATATTTTGTAAATTTTGCATATAAAACAGGAAAAATGGTTTATTTGCTCTATTTTTTATTTCAAAAATATTTTGTAATTTGAAATAGATTTACATTTATTTATTTATTATTTATTTTTTTTTGCTAAAGTAAATTTCTTTTCTTGTTTTCCAATTATCTTCTCACTAATAAAACTAATTTTAACTAACTAATTGTTTAAAAATTAATTGGTTGTAATATTAACTGATGATTATGACTTTCAATTTCATTTTACGTATGAAAAGTAAATATAACTCAACATCAATTTACTTTTTTTATTCTTTGAATAACATATTGATCAATCATATATCAAAGTCTTTATGAATTACCTTTAAAAAATAGAATTTTAAGCTCTTTCAAATATATGTGTGATAATTTAATAACATTTTATATATTTTGTCAAAATTTTTCAATAGTTTTTCAACATTACATTGTAAAAAATGAATTATGAAAAACCTATTAATTATTTAAAAAGTGAAAAAAAATTTAATGATGCCAAATTCTTGTGTTTCTTCATAGTTACTATGATAAACAGTAAAAATTTTAAATTACAGATTGTGAAAAAGTACATTTTGTGAAAATAAAAAATCCAAATAATTTTTGTCAGTTACTTTTCCGACAACAGACAATTAAAATCTTCCATCAATTTTGAGAAAAATAGGAAATTAGCTTTTGCAAAAAAAAAAAAGTTAAGAAGGTAGCAATCAATAATCAAGATAATATATTATTGCAATAAAATGTTTCCTTTGTTATAAAACAGAACAAGCGAGCCTTTGAGGTCTTTACTATAAAAAGGATACGTTTAATAGTTTAAGTTTAGTCTTGAATGTAATAAATTTTTTTTTTATAAATTTTCACACACACACACATCACACTTATATTCTATTTTCATTTCAAATTGTATAGAATTATAAAATTTTTTTTGTAATATTTTTCTATATTTTTTTTCTAATCTAATAAATTTTATACACATATATTGGCACTATTAAAGGACTGTAAAATAATCCTATTTTAATGAAAATTTCTCATTTTTAAAAAAAATTGTTACATAATTTGATAATATAAATTTGCATTACAGTTATGAATGCAATCTCTTTTTATGTAAATTTTTTGGTCATATTGGTAGTCATTTTGATTAAATGAAGTGATGTTTTCCACTCATGTATCCCTTTCTAATACTGAACATTTTTAGAGATATTATTAAAAAGTGTCATTTAAAGTTTGCAACCCTAAAAATGTTATTATTCAGAAAAATAATTAAAAAAATTAATATTGAAGAAATATGAAACAATGTCGTAATGACGGAAGTAAATTGATTAAATAATTTATTATAAAAATCAATTTATAGATAAAGGGTTTTCTTTTTGAAACATTAGTTTTAGTATATAGCATATTAGATTAGATTCTTTACTTTTTTCTACAACTTATATCTTTAGTGAAATATTGAAAAATATATAGTAGCATAAGTATTTCAAACAATTTCCTTTATTAAAATATTATAATGCTTATACACACTTACTATTATTTGTTGTGTTTGAATACATATACATTTTTGTAATGTTACAAAAATGTTATTATTAAATTAGTTCTAAACAAACTTTTGTTTTGGTTTTTAACTTTTTGTTTATAGTTCATAAAAATTTTTTATTATGCTAAATTTTTTAAATCAAAAATTAGTGTCAGGGTTCAAATTGGTTCATATTTTGGCTGAATTTTATAATTAACAATGTGATTTTAATGTGACGTTTTTTTTTTAAATTCTAGATGAAAAACCTGATGTTAAATATGCGGACATTGGAGGGTTAGATATTCAGAAACAAGAAATAAGAGAGGCTGTTGAATTGCCTTTAACACATTTTGAGCTTTATAAACAAATTGGAATTGACCCACCTCGTGGTGTTTTAATGTATGGACCTCCTGGTTGTGGAAAAACTATGTTAGCTAAAGCTGTAGCTCATCATACAACAGGTAAAATAATTTTATTTATATTTATATTTTAATATATTTATAATTAATTTAGTCAAAAGTTGAAATGGTTATAGATTGAATTAATTAAGTTAAATAAATTGCATTACTAATAATTAAAAATAAATATTAAAATGTCAAGTTTAATTTGAGAATTAGAATTAAGTTTTGTTCCCCCCATAAATTATGTATCTAATTTTCTCAGTCCTTTTTTGTTCTACTTGCAAACAAATTTTGTGAATTTTATTGTTATGAAATTAAAATAGTTGATATTGTATTTCTATTTAGAAGAACTTTAAGAATTTTTATATATTTAGAAGAATTAATTTTTTTTTTTAGAACTTAGATTTATATTTCTATGTTTGTTTGTGCATATATAACAGTTTTGAAAGTTCATTTAAGATTATTATTCTATTAATTAAAAAAATTATAACTTTTATAAAATAGTTTTAAGTTTAAATAATTATTCTACTTAAATTATGAAATACAAGTTATAGTTATTTAAAGAAAAAAAACTGTTTTAAGTGAAACTATTGGCTACTGAAAAATACTGATTAATCAGTATGAAAATATTCAAAAATGCAGAAACAAAATTCAAAATTTCAATAGTTAGCTATAAAAAGCCATCTTGTTTTCATTATAGTCATTATACTGGGCAATTGGCTCTTGAAATAATTGTTTGTTATTGATGTTGCATGCTTATTATTTGATTCACATGCTCATTTGATGCATAATGTTCTATGAAGGTTTTTTTTTATTGCAGTCACTTAATTGTCACATACACACACAAAGCAAACAATGTACCGAATTAATACACTGTAAGGCTAAATGTACACATTAAGTTTATTAGTATATTAAGTTTATATTATTATTTAGTACAAAAATGATATAAAAAATGTGTTTTGAAAAAGTATCTTGTATGATTTTTTTATGCATAATTAGATGTTATTATTTTTACATAGAAGCTTTTTTTCCCCTCTTTACAGCTGCATTTATAAGAGTTGTTGGTTCAGAGTTCGTACAGAAATATCTGGGTGAAGGCCCCAGAATGGTAAGAGATGTGTTTCGACTTGCAAGAGAGAATGCACCTGCTATAATATTCATTGACGAAATTGATGCTATTGCAACTAAGCGATTTGATGCCCAAACTGGAGGTGATTATTATTCAAAACTTTATGAGTATTTTTATAAAATTGTATTTAATAAAAACAATTAAAACTAAAAATTCAAATTTTTTTATTAAGAAAATATAAAAATTTTATTAACCTGACTCGTATATCATAATTTTAAATAAAATCTTTTGGTATTTGAATAAATTATGTTTTATAATTCAGTTGAGCATAATTATAGTTATTTATAAAAAGTAGCTCTAAAGAGATATTTTGTTTGAAATATTAATGTTTATTAATAATTCCTATTATTAAGTACAGCCTTGGCTAAAAGTATTAGGCATGATTCAAAAATACATTATTTATTCAAAATTTCCTTCAAAACAAGTTTTACAGTTGTTTGAAAAAAAATTTGATGTATACATTTTATTGATGATTTTAAAATTGTTTTTTTGTGAATACATATAATTTAAATTTTATTAATATTTTTCTTTTCATATATTAATTATAAATTTTTTCAACTTGAAATCACATTAAAATTTTTTTTGTCAACATTTCAGGTTAAAATTTTCATAAAGAAGCATGCAAAATTTTATGTTTTTAACATGAATAGAATTTTAGCTAAATACTAAATTTTTTTTTGAGATATACACAGTCCATTAATGTGACGACCTGTCAAAAACCAGAATATACACTCTTGTACATTCTGACTTTAAGTGGAGTGTGGCATTTAAGTGGTATTCTTTATATACACTCCACTGCAATGTGCTACCACCTGCCTTTTGTGATTGGTTATTTCATGTTGATGTCGAAAGTAGGTGGTGGTCACATTAATGTGACTAGACTGTGTATATTTTTATACCTTTAAATACAATTTAATTTAAATGAAACATTTTTTAAAACTTTTTGATTTAGGCTTTTGAGTCTTTCACACTGCATGTATCAAGTTATTTAAGTGTATAACTAACTTGATATACTGAGAGTGAAAGAGGCTAAATTAACAATAATTCAGACAGATGTTTTGTTTTGAAAACAAAAGGTTTATTAGTAATTTGCTATTATGTCTATTTAAAGTATCAAAAGAAAATGCTAAAATATAAAACAAGCTGTAATATTCATGTCCTACTTTATAATTATCTACATATATTATCACCTTTTTTTTTTTTTTTTTTTTTTTTTGCAGGACTATAAGTAATGCATTTTGATTATACACGAAAAAGCAAACATTTTAATATAATTTTTTTCATTTTAACTGTTACGGTAACAATTTTATTACAGTATTTGGCTTACTAGTTTTAATGGTTAAGAAAATAAGCCAAAATTATATTACTGATAACAATATTTTTTCACATTCACAACTTGAAAATTAACTCTACAGAAACATACATTCCAGTTATGTATTTTTTTTTTTTTTTCCCTATTACCTTTAAATTTATTGAAACTAAAGAATTTCTTATGGGCTATTTTACTATACAATGTAAAAAAAAAAAAAAAAAAAAAAAAAGTTAAATCAAATTACTAAAATTACAGATTAAAAGACAAATATCTTCTCTAAAAATTAGAAAAACATGTTCAATTTTTTTAATTAATTAAAAATTAAATGGAATATTTTGAACAGTTAAAATCATGGTTTATTTAGAAAAATAATTTCTAATTGTCTATTAATTTAAAAATAAAAATAATTAATCATTAATCATAAATTAATAGTTTTTAATATTGGTACGGCACTTTTTTTTTATTTGAAATGACTTGATAGTTGTAAAACCTGTATATTTTCATAATTAGAAAATAGCCCTCTATAAAATGAAAGTAAAATTAAAAAATATAATTTTTTTTTTTGCTTAACACCACCAAAGGCAAATGTTTTGATGTTATGTTTTCTTGCATGTCTTCGATATATTAGTGGATTTGCCATTGCCAACATTAGTGTTTGTTTCTTCGTATAAGTATCACAAAATTATATAAATATATATATTTCTATGTATAAATATCACATTCAATTTGCACAGAAAATTTTATAATCTGTGCCTGTTTTTTTTACCAGAGTTAATGTTCAGCAATCAACTTCATAATTAAATGTGTAATTATAAATTGAACAATTTTTTTTCTATTTTTGAAGTGATATTTTATTTTTTAAATGTTTCCTTTTATTTATGCAATGCGAGACATAAAAAAAAAAAATTGAATTTTTCTGTAGCGGACAGAGAAGTTCAGCGTATTTTGTTGGAACTTCTGAATCAAATGGATGGTTTTGATCAAACTACAAATGTGAAGGTAAATAATACAACTTTAAAAGAACATTTTATTCATATATTTTGAAGTGTGATTTATATGAAGTATTTCTGAAAAGTCATGCATTTTACATACATTTATGATCTATTTTGAAGGAAACATTTTAAACAAATTATTTATACTTTGTTTATGCATGTTTTACTTTTGTTATGGTATAATTCTACAAATCTGCACGATATCAATCGTTATAATTTTTCACTAGTTTCATTCCGAAATGCAGAGTTAGTTTAAAAATGTCATAAAAAGCACCCCACGCTTTTAGAACAGTGACATTAATTTTCTCGTCAGTAATTTTATTCTTATGTTAACAATTATTTTTTACTTTTTAGTTTGATTAACTCTAAAAGCATGTTTTTAGTGTTTTTAAACTATAATATTTAAATGAGGTCCCGGTATGGAGGACTGGAACTATAGTTCTTACAATAATTTAATTGTGAGTAAAACATAGGCTAAATGCGGATATGTCGAGCCAGCCAGGATTCGAACAGGGAATCTCCTGATCCGTAGTCAGATGCGTTATCTGTTGTGCCACTGGTAGGTTTGAATGTTTTAGGTACTTTCATTCTACATGGGTTAAATTGCTCTTCATAAGTTAAAATAAAATCACTAATCCTGGCAATCCTAATCATGATGAGATAATAAACTTATCAAAATATCTTGTCGGTCCTTGATAAGTCTATAACGTTTAAATTAAATCGGATCGCTTAAAGTAGGGCAAAATCGAGCCCAAAGAGTCAGTTGTAAGCAAACAAACAAACATATAAGTGAAACTAATAAAAGCGTATTAAAAAGAACAGATTATTCATTCATTCATCATTTTAATAATTTATATGAAATAAACTAATAAACAAAAAGGATATCAGAGTCTGGCAATAATAAGAATATCTTATTTCTCTGTACTGACTATCATTTAGTTTGTTATAAATATTATTATGCCTTAAAAAAAAGATTTATTTATTCTTTGACAAATACTAATCGAGAAATGTTATTAGAAACTAAGATCTTTAAGTAAGTATGATCTATTATAATAAGTAAATTTAATTAACAGTAATTTAAAACAATTAATTGTTTTTTTAAATAAAAAAGAGAATCAATAGTATATAAATTTAAAAATATTTTCTTCAGTTTTATGTTAAAATCTTGTTAGATTTTTCTTGAGTAGGCTTCAAATTAAGAAGAATTCTACCTATTACAATTTGATTTATATATTGTTTGATGACACATTATTAGTGGAATTTATATTTCTTGCTTTTTTCAACATCTTTGTTTTATTTTTTATTTCCTTTTTAAGGTTATCATGGCTACAAATAGGGCTGATACTTTGGATCCTGCCCTGTTGAGGCCAGGTCGTTTAGATCGTAAAATTGAATTTCCATTACCTGATCGACGTCAAAAACGTTTGATTTTCTCCACAATTACCACTAGCATGAATTTGTCTGATGAAGTAGATTTAGAAGATTATGTTGCTCGCCCTGATAGAATATCTGGGGCAGACATTAATGCAATCTGTCAAGAGGTAAATATTTTTGAATTGATGATATTTTAGTTTTACATGGAAAAAATAGTTTAACATTAGATTTGATGTTATTAGCCTTATACAATACGTTCTTGATTTAAAATAATAGATTAAGAATTAGTTTTGCAGGACTATAATAGATTAACAATTAAAATAAATGTTTATAATTCAGACTTATATTTAAGTATATAAATTAGGTAAATATTTATATAAGTTGGGTGTATGCATTAAGACTTAAACCAGGGGTGGCCAACCCGTAGCCCACCCGATAACATTTTTTCGGCCCGTGAGATTTATCACACTTTTACAAAATATATCTATTTTATAATGACAAAAATAATGAAAACTTATGTATTAAAAAAATACATTATGTTTGCATCCATATATTCAAAAATGAATTGTTGAAATTATGAGAAACATTAACTTTGACTTTAAAATAATATTTTTGCAAGTAGGCAGATATTGCCTGTTTTATTTATGAGCTTACAGTTATGAGTTCTCAGAATAATTAAATTACGTTCTGGGAACTCATGATGTCCGCATCTGGAAACATCTAATATAACAGGTTTTATGTTTCACTTTAAGTGACCTCAGTGATGTAATAGTAAATACAATAATAACTCATTATGTTCCAATTTTTCACTCCAAAAAAATGTCTATAGTGGATCTAAATCTAATATGGGGATATATAATTTTATATGCGGCCCACAGAGTTATGCATTTCCAACGTGGCCCGCAAGATCATTTGGGTTGGCCACTCCTGCCCTAAACATTCCATAATTAACCTAGGAGAAGATTGTGCAATCAAAATAAATATCTTTTTTTTTTATATGTTAATTGTGATATAGCAAAAACACTAACTAAATTCCTTTTTCAGGCTGGAATGCATGCTGTCAGAGAAAATAGGTATGTCGTTCTTGCTAAGGACTTTGAAAAGGGTTACAAGAACAATATTAAGAAAGATGAATCTGAACACGAGTTTTATAAATAGAAGGCATTTTCAGTATTTGTATGCTCCTTTATGTTGTGTTATAACCATTAAAATAAAATTTTTATTAGTAAAAACTGATTTATATGTCTAGAAGCAGTTTTGTACATGAGAGATATATAAATCGTCATAACTTATAAACTACATTTCATGAGAGTCATTTTTTAAATTAACATATAGATTTTGTGGTGGACATATTTATATAAAATGTAATCACCAATCTAAAAAAAACAATAGATAATGTTTTATCTTTTATAAAATAATAATTATTTTTCAAAAGATTTGATATCATTTTTGTAATTGGGTTTTAAAACTGCAGTGTGAAAGTTTTCATTGTAACTTTTAAAATGAAATAAACATTTTAAGTATATTTTGTTTTATTACATTTAAATTCCTTTTTAATTATAAAATCAGTATGAGAAAAGAGCTAAGTAAATTGCATAAATCATATGATTGATTCGTCTAAACCAAATTTGGTACAAAGGAAAATATTACAATATTGCGATTGAAGGAATCCGTTTTTATCAATTTAAAAATATTTAATTAGGGTTTTTCTTTTGTGCATTAATGGACTTCATGTTCCACTTAAGAATATGCTAATATGGGGGACATAGCTTTCTGATTGTTCTTTAAAAGATAATGTCTTGCATTTGCTTGTATGGGAGTAACCTCACCAAGGATTGTCCATGGAAGACACATGACACAACTGGCATTGAATCTTATCATTTTGAAAACAGGGACTGCAACATGTATTGAAAGATTCATATTATTATTGTTGTTAGGTTGATAAGTCAACTTTTACTAGTTAGCATAATTGATAATGCAATCTAGTTCCTACATGCTCTGCTGTACACACATTTCTTATACAGCAGTACTAAATTTGCAAACATTTGTGACTTGTTTTTTCCTCTTGTTTAATTAAATAATCATATTTAATTATATTTGAAGAAACATTGCTATAGTTGAATATTTTACAAGCATCATATAACTTTGGGACTTGCCGGTGAAAGAGGGATATAATATCAGTCTTTCAAATAAAAAAATATTCTACTTAAGCATATATGTAAAAAATTTACCGCTTGTATATTAGTATCAAATTTATCTCTTGTCAAATTTTACTCTTGTTGGACTCTTAATAAGATGCATCTTTATCTTAGTGCATATACAATTACCAGTTACAAGTAAACTGGTATTTCAACAGTAAAAGCAAGTATTTAAAAGTTTCTCTTTGTCTAGAGGTATTGATGTGAAAGAAATATTTTGAAGTTAGTCAATACTATCAATTGTGCTTTTAAAATGTTTATTGTTAAGATTTGATTAACACCAAAGATATATTATTTAACCATAATTCATTGCTTCACAAAAGCAATCATGTATTGGAAATAAATTCTGTTATCTGTCTATTTGAAATTAAATTATGTATACAATCTTTATTTTATCATAACTAATTTATTTAAAAAGTATTAAAAATCTTCAGCTTATTTGAAGAGTAAGGGTAGCAGTTCCTCCTAGTTCTGCTGCCAACCTCCAAGGTACTCATTCAATCAAGTGATTCGTTATATGATGCATTATTTTGCAAATTTGACAATGCAATTGTACACAATTTTATCAAGAACTGTTTGTGGTATTTTACTCCATTTTCTGCCTGATAGTTTTTGGTAGAGATATTTAGAATGATAAATTAAATGCAGTCACATGTATAAAAAATGTTTTTCCTGTAGCAAAACCCAATACAATGAAACATTCGAAACAAAAATTTATTAAAAAGGAACTCATTTACGTAAACTTGAAAAATTCACTAACATGAAAAAGTATTGACTAAGCGGTCATGTCACCTAATGCAAAATAAGATTTTTATTTAATTAAAAAGTAAACAATGAAAATTTGAGATTTCAGACTTCATTCCATATAAGGGAATAGTGAATTTATTGAAAGAAAATAATTTTAAAATTGTGGTGGAACATATAGATCTATTTATATATATATAAATTGCTTTATCTTGATATGTACAGATAAAGTAATTTGAAATATGGGTAAAACACTTTCATACATGCAATTGCAATTCATTCATCATATACATATATATCTATAGTGTGTGCGTGCGTGCGTGATGAATTAATTGCATGTACAAAGTATTTTGCCTATACATTTTTAAGAATAATCAATATAATGGAATAATTTTTAAAAATAATCATATGTCAATATGGTTGATAATTGTTTTAGAAATACTGTTAATTTTACTTTATAAATCAGAACAAATTCAAATGTGTACTTAATGCAAAGTTAAATACTAAATTTAAACAAACTTTAATGCATTTCTTTTTCATGTCTTATTCATTATAGTATTTTGGGTGTAAATCAGGGAAAATTTCTATATTACCTATTAGGAATATTTTATAAAAAATATTTGTAAATAAATTTAAAAAAATTCATTGGACAGAAATACTAAGGAATTTTTTTTTATGTCAATCTCTGAGCTTCTCTTTTAGTTGTTTTTGTCTTTTTATCAAGTACTATCTCTTATCAGAAAGGTTTGGGTGAAATATCGGTGGACCTTATGTGTACTATGAACATCCCACCTGTCGGTGTAGAGGGGAGGACTGTTAGTAGCAACCGCCCAATATTTGCGTGTCTTATGGGGAAAAACCTGGAAAACTCCCATCAAACAGCTTGATTATCGATGTGAGAGGTTTTATATACATTGCCACAATCGCCATCGAGTTACCTAGTTTCTGAAAGCAGTGACTACAAAATCGCTAACACATTCAAATCTCAGTCCTAATGCTAACGTTACTAAGAGTCTGGCTGTATTTTTACGAATTATTTTGATCTATATATTTACTATAAAGTTCGTATCATCACAGTTTTTAAAAATATCAACCAGTCATGTGGTGTTAGTTTTACGTTAAGTCAATTTATTAACTGTTTTTATTGCATTAGCTGAAAGATGGTACTTTGTTGAGTAAACAACAAAAAGGATAAATATTAAAATACCGAGAAAATATATCGTAAAATGAATTTTTTCATCAAGTTAATTGTTGTTTACAAGATTTGCTGACGTCTCCAAGGAAACAATTCACGCCCTAAAGTTCAACCATTTCATTTTTAGTATAATCCATCAAATTTAAAGTAATCCATCAGTTGCTTTGATCATTAAAATACTTCATGCGAGTAACTGAGTCATAATTTCAATAAACTCTTTACGAATAATGCAAATATAATTTCTGTTGCCTCCATGTAAGTAATTAAATTATTTTCTAGCATTATAAAAGCAAAAGACCCGGACGGTTAGTTCCAGATTATTGAAATAATTACAAAGATAACCTTGTCCGAATGTTTTAGAACAGAAAACATGCCTCCGATTAGTTTAATTCAAAAGTTAATGCCAGAAGCGACTTTTGCAGAGGAAGAAAAGACGTATTTGTGGTCTTATCTTTATTTTACAGGAATACCAATTTCCAACAAATTCACTTTAAAGTCTTGGATCTACCGATTATGGCGGTACGTGTTTCCCATTTTTCTTCATGTCGTCCTAGTGTGTGCTATAATTCAACTCATTTTAGGATACCGTACTGGTGTATGGAATATCAACATAATCATATCCTGTTCGTTGGTGAATTTTTTGTCCGTTGGTGTATGGCACTCGGTTTATCGTAAGAGAAGATATGTGTCTGAACTACTGGCAAAACTGGAAGAAATACAGTCTTCATGTGTTGCTTCTCACTTGCAAAGGATGGAAACTATCACCATTAATGGTGTCTTATTAGTTTACTCTGTGACTCCGACAGCATTTTCTTTTTTAGTAGCGAATTCTGTAATTGAAGAGTCTAAGGACGCTTTCTGGACATTCAGTTATAAGCCTGAAGATATTTTGTGTGGTAAGATCTTACTTTTTGTCAGCGTAAATGCGTATGAATGCCTTCAGATAATATTTCCTGGACTCTTAACTTGCATGTACTGTACGCTTTGTTATAAGTTGAGCAAATTTCTGGTTTGTTTCAAACGCAGGTCGAGAGAAGTTATCGGAGAGGCATCATGTCGATTGCCTTTAAAACAACTCGTAAATCAGTATTTCATGATTCTAAATACCGTGGAACTGTTGCAGAAAATCTTCTCCGAACCTATATTCTTGCTGATCTTGATGTCCTCTTTGCACATGTTTTCTATGGTGGGATATTTGATGCCCTTCTTTAAGTACGAGTTTACCGTAGTGAATATTGTAGAGATGGTCGTTATCACAATGACGAATACGTTATCAACAGTTGCCATTATTATATTTTCTTCGAAAATTACGGCTAATATCCAAAAGGTCAAACAGATATTTCATAGATATAAAGAAAACATGATTCTTGAATCACATGGAAATGGAGATCCAGTAATTCAACTTGTCATAGACAGAGAAAATATAGAGCTTTCTGCGTGCAACATTATAATCTTTAAAAAGAGTTTTATTTTGTCTATGTTTGGGGCTCTTTTAACCTACAGCCTGCTTATTTTCCAGATAAGCAATTAAATGAAAAATCTCAAATGTTATGACTGTCGATAAAGAATAGTTAAAATGTTATCAATTTAGATTTATGTTCACCAAGAATACTTCTATGGAATACTTTTAAATTGATCATTGTTTACTCACAGTCCTAGGGGGAAAAAACTATTAATATTTAAACATGAAAAATTCATATATTCAAAACCATATTTATTTTATCATTTTTTTAAAAATAATATCTATAATCTTTTTATAATTATGAATAAATCTTTCATTTTAATTAATTAATCAACATATCCATTGTGGTCAAAAATTTCTAATGATTAAAATAAAATTAATATTTTTTTTAACATAAGATTTTAAGAAAAGAAAGTAAATCAAAGTGCGTTTTTTTAATTATTTTAATCCAGTATATTGAATTAGAAAATTTATTGAATTGTTTTCTACAAGTGTAGGAAAAAATAAATAACGCAAATGTTTAATAAAAAAAATGTAACATTTCTTTTGGTAAATCTTTTTTTAAATATATTCTGTGTTCCAATTGAAATTATGTACATAACACCAGGGACATAACTTATATACATGAAATTATGTACATAACATAACATACTTAACATGCATATAACTTAAGATTAATACAAAAACCGATTTAAGTCATATATTTTAATAATACGTATTTTCTTCATCATCATAACTAATTATTGTTTTTTTTAATGTAGTTTAAACTCGGTATTTTCTGAAGCGAGATGTAATGCCTTAAAATTTTTTTTTTGATAAGCATTGTACAATTAATTCGCAATGTGTATATATATATACTAGGCCCCTAGAATATATATATATATATATATATATATATATATACTAGGGGCCAGAATGGCCGAGTGGCTAGCGCTCGGTACCACAGGTTTCAGGTTCGAGTCCCAGCGGTTCTATGGATGTTTGTAGAGATTCGGAATCCACCTTAAACCGTAGGTCCCGGTCCTAATAGGATCGTAGAGCGTTGCGGGGGCATTGTTACTCCGTTTTCGTATCTTCAAGTTACACGCGCCTCAGGGGTAATGCAAAGTGAGTAACGTCTGTGCAGCGCTTGCCTTAAGGCATCCAAGACCAAGCTGTCTAAGTGTTTGCCAGCTGCATTGGAACAATATATATATATATGTATATATACCAGCAGAACCCGGCATGTGTTGTTCTGCAAAAGGAAAAAAAAAAATGGCGTCGTAGAAAATTGCATATCGCGAATATATTCTTCATGTTCCAATATAAGTGCATACTAATTTTTATGGATATCGTTTGAACGGTCTATAAGATGAAATACTGCAGCACCCTCTGGTGGCAAGTAACAATCAAGTGGATAGCGCGAACCTATTTTCCATACTCGAATACATATTATTGCCAATTTTCATAGCGAGGGGTTGAACGGTATAGAAGTTGATAGAATACAGCACTAATATTAATAAGCACTATAATATATTTATTACTATAAGAATAAGCACTTACAATATTTATCTTGGTGGCGACTTATAATAAAGGGTGTAATACAAAACGTAGCACAGAAACATTCTCCATGTTTTGTCAAACACACGCAAAAAATTTCATCAAAATTGTTCCAGCCGTTTAGGAGTTCAGTGACCAACACATGTACAGAAGAACCCAATTACAGCGCCCCCTACCGGGTTTAGTTGTGAATCTAAACCATCCAGGGACTCACTGAAACACACGCAAAAAATTTCATCAAAATCGTTCCAGCCGTTTAGGAGTTCAGTGGCCAACACATGTGCAGAAGAACCCAATTACAGCGCCATCTACCGGGTTCAATTATGAATCTAAACCATCCAGGGACACACTCAAACACACGCAAAAAATTTCATCAAAATCGTTCCAGCCGTTAACAGGAGCAAATAATTTTGCCAAATATTGGAAAAAAAAAACCAGGAAAAAAAAACATTTTTTAATAATAATAATGCTGACGATGATAAAAATCAATGGCGAGGTAAAATTAATTAATGGCAAACTTAAAAATTGATGATAGAGTAAAACACATCATGCAAAATAATACAGGTTCATCTTAAGTTCGACGCAGTGTGTACAAATAAAAAAAATATCAATTGCAATAATTAATTATAAGATAACGATATTAAATAGATGAAAGTTGCATGCAAGCTGAAAATTGAAATAACCTTTACTTATTCCGATATATCCAAGTATTACTTTATAGAAAAACCTATAGTATAATTTTGCTACGAAAGTAATTATTTTTAATAATAGTTAATTTATCCCTTCATAGATTTTAGTTTTCATTGTTTCTTTCTAATCATAAAGAAGTGTATTTACCAATATTAACCCGATTGAGATAATGAAAGCACAATTTTTGATTCTTCTTTATATGCTTCGAAAATAATTAAATTTTTTTCTACCGAAAATACAATTTTTTTTTGTTATCCAATGTATATTTAGTATTTTAACAAAATTATGTTTCTTATAATTAGCAGTTTCTACTTTAGTTTATTATGATTTTTTTATTTATTTCGAGATAAATGAAATAATATTTATCTCCAAGTGGGAAATAGTTGTTCTAATGCATCTGGCAATACAGAGACAGTTAATCTTTATGCCATAAGCAAGGGCTGCACCGTTGTTACTCATTTAGCACTACCCAAAGGGGCACGTGAAGCTTGAAGATAGGCTACGGACGCGAGTAACGCTACCCCCACACCGCCCAACGATCCTTTTAGACCGGAACCTATGGTTTAAAGTGAATTCCGAACCACTCCAAACATCCAGGGCACAGCTGGGACTCGAACCCGAAACCTGTGGCACTGAGCGCCAGAGCGCTAGCCATTCTGCCATCAGATCCCAAGTGGGAAATATTGAGCAATTTCTATTTATGTAAATCTTTTCTGGGATTTCTTGATTGGTTTGGTTTGTCGCTCTACGGTCATCTTGTGCACACTTTGGGCTAAACAGACCGGGAACTACAGCTTAAAGTGGATTCCGAACCACTACAAACATCCATGGCACCGCCAGGACTCGAACCCGAAACCCGTGATACCGAGCGCCAGAGAGCTAGCCACTCGGCCATTCAGGCCCCTGTGGGATTTCTTGATGTGAAGTGAGTGAAATATAAATATTTTTTATTCGATTACGATTTATTTATTTTATACCGATAACAATTTATTGAGACGAAAGAAATTAGAAAAACAATAAAATATAACCCCCCAAAAAGTTCGCAAAAGTGGCCATAGAGCGTGCATGGTATATTGCAAATTAAAAGATTTCTTATATTCAGGACAAATTAACTCTTTAAAATTTTGATATACAGGGAATACATCTCACACAATTTTTATAGGGGCCTTTATTTCCTTAATATAGTAGTCTATGCATTTTAATGTTATAAATTTAGAAAAATACAAAAAGAAATAAAATATTTAAAATGAACAATGCTATAACATGAAATTAAATATAAAATATTTAAAATGAACAATGTTATAACATGAAACAAAATATAAAATAGTTTAAATGAACATTGCTATAACATATAAAATATTTAAAATGTTGTCAGGTTTTTTTGGTTAGGCACCAGATGTATTTTGTAGTAAATTTAAAAATAAACATTACACTGTTACAATATTTAGAATATTATAACATGAAATAAAATGTTTAAAATGAACATTGCTATAACATGAAATAAAATACACTCATGTCCATAAATTAAGGATGATTCAGAATCACACAGAAATTGAACTCTAAAATAAAAATTTCCCCTGTAGAATTATCACACACATCTTGAAGAAAAATATGCAAATTACAGGAAACCACCAGATGGCGCGGATAGTACGTCACAATGACGAGAGTGTAAGAGAGAGGTATATAAGGAATGGTGGCAAAGACGTAAAATTGTTCACAAGCGCTTAAAAAGCCTTTCAGTGGAATAATCGCATAGTTATGGCACAAAGGAAGCATTTGGATGATTTTTTACGTGGTAGAATTATCGGACGACTGGAATGTGGACGTACCCAGCTGGAAGTATCCGAGGAACTTGGAATCGCCCAGAGTGTCATCTCCAGACTTTGTCAACGATTCCAAAATGATGGTAATGTGAGTAGATGTTACAGCACAGGTCGCCCCCGAGTTACAACGCCGAATGAGGACCGGTATTTAGCAGTTACTGCCAAAAGAAACAGACGGGAGTACAGCATCAGACCTGTCTCGTCAGCTCTCTTCAGCTACCGGTACGACAGTTTCAAGGCAGACCGTGTACAGACGCTTAGGGCACATTGGTCTATATGCTCGTAGGCCTGTCAGATGTGTTCCAGTTACCGCAACTCACTGTCGCCTGAGATTAACCTGGAGTAGAGAGCATGCATTGTGGACACCGCAAAAGTGGTCTTGTGTGATGTTTTCCGACGAATCCAGGTTTAGTTTGCAGTTTGATTCTCGCCGGACTTTCATATGGAGAGCGCCAGGTACCCGTTACCACCAAGAGAACACCATTGAACGACACCGTTACGGTGGTGTAGGATGGCTCGTTTGGGGAGGAATTATTCTTGGTTCCAGAACTGACCTGCATGTTCAGAGTGTAACAATGACAGGCCACATCTATCGGGATGTCATTTTGGAACAACATGTACGTTTGTTTCGGGGCGCCATGGGTGCTGAATTTCTGCTTATGGATGACAACGCCCGTCCTTACCGTGCAAACATTGTAGACGAATGCCTTCAATTGGAGGATAGCACCCGTATGGATTGGCCAGCATACTCACCGGACTTGAATCCAATAGAGCATGTGTGGGATATGCTTGGCCGACGAATTGCAGCCCGTCAACCCCCTCCCACCTGTTAACCGGAACTTGCTTGATGAGTGGTGTAATATTCCCCAAGATCAGGTTGATAATTTGATACTCAGCATGTCTAGGCGTTGTAAGGCCTGTATTGCATCATCCGGGAGACATACTCCATATTAACCATCATACTAACCATGTTGTACTGTTTTTTGTAAATAGGTTCTTTTATGAAATTTGCTCCAGGGAGTAAAAATCGCAATTTTTATTAATTATGTCAAACATATAGCATCTTTTTTGCTCTTTACCTTTTGTTTAATAAATAGACTTTACAAATAAGTCAAATTTTTATTTGCTTCTGTCTCTTTATTTGCCTGAACTTCATTATCCTTAATTTATGGACATGAGTGTATTAAAAATGTTGACATACGAGGAGATATTATTTTATAATAAATTTAAAAATATACATTGTACTGTTACAATATTTAGAAAACTATTATGAAATAAAATATTTAAAATAAGCAATTCTATAATATGAAATAAAACATTTAAAATGTTGACATACGAGGAGTTATTTTTTTGTTAAATTATATTTTTGTTATTATTTTTTTGCTAAGATATATTTATAGTAAATTTAAAATATGCAATGTACTGTTACAATATTTAGAAAGTTACAAAATGAAATAAAAATAAAAATATAAAATATTGACATAGGAGTAGAGGATTTTTTTTTTATTACGTATTAGATATATTTTGTAGTCAATTTAAAAACATATAGTGCTCGGTTATAATATTTAGAAAATCTAACATGAAATAAAATATTTAAAATGTTGACATACGAGGAGTTTTTAATACGCTTTTATTAGTTTCACCTGTATGTATGTTTGTAATTGACTCTTTGGGCTCGATTTTGCCCTACTTTAAGCGATCAGGTTTAATTTAAACGTTGTAGACTTATCAAGGACCGACGACAATAAAATATTTTGATAAGTTTATTATCTCATCATGATTAGGATCGCCAGGATTAGTGATTAAAACACACAGCCTTTGAAAAGTCATCTTGATCGACGCATCATTTTTTCCCCTGGAAATCTGTTTCTCCTCATACACACTATTTAAGCTGCAAAGAAACATTTACAGGCTTCTTTCAGACATTCAAACCTACGCAGGACAGCGGCACAACGGATAACGCGCCTGATTAGGAGATTCCCTGTTCGAATCCTGGCTGGCTCGACATATTCGCATTTAGCCTTTGTTTTACTCACAATTAAATTATTGTAAGAACCAGACAACGTACCGGGACCTCATTTAAATATTATAGTTTTAAAACACTAAAAAACATGCTTTTGGAGTTAACCAAACAAAAAAGTAAAAAATAATTGTTAACATCAGAATAAAATGACTGACGAGAAAATGAATGTCACTGTTCTAAAAGCGTGGGGTGTTTTAATGACATTTTTAAACTAACTCTGCATTTCGGAATGAAACTAGTGAAAAATTATAACGATTGATATCGAGCACCCTATGCTTTTAGAACAGTGACATTCATTTTCTCGTCAGTAATTTTATTCTTATGCTAACAATTATTATTTTTTACTTTTTTGTTTGATCAACTCTAAAAGCGTGTTTTTAAGTTTTTTTTAAACTATTAATTAATTTTTTTTATTTTTTTAACTACTAGATACTACTGTGCCCAAAAAGTAAGACCAATTTATTTTTTTTTCAAAAACTCTTTATTTATTCTTCCAAATTTATTTCATCGTCTTCACAGTAATCCCTTCCGGATACAATGCACTTGTACCAACTTGTTTTCCAATCCTCAATGCATGCTAAAAAGTCATTGGCTAGGATGACCTTCAAAATGCGCGCCGATTCACGTCTAATCTCTCCAATCGACTCAAAACGGTATCTCTATCTCTAAATAACGGTGTTATTTTGAGTTTAGGGAATAGCCAGAAGTCGCACGTTTTGTGAATACGGTGGAGTTTGAACGATATGGTTTTCATTTTTGGCGAAAAAGTCACGAAGAATCAATGCAGTGGAAGCTGGCGCATTCAGTGTTTTCGGTACCAATCGAGATTTGACGCATTTGGGGCCCAAAATGGAATTGACCGATCCTTTTGAAATTCCAACATCAGCAGCAAGGTCTCTAATTGTATATCGACGGTTTGCAAGCACCCAATCTTTAATTTTTTGGACGTGAGCTTCGTCCGTTGAGGTGGATGATCGACCAGAGGCTCTTCGTCTTCAACGCGTTCTCTGCCTTCTTTAAACTGTTTATACCACTTGTAAACATTTCTTTCCGGTATAGGAATGCTCACCGAATGCCTTCTTCAATATTCAATACGTTTCCGCCAACAAAATTGAATGCAAGTTCTTAGCTCAATTCATTCAGACATTTTAAAAATCGCCGGAATTAGTTTTAGCGTCTCACAAAGGCAAGCATAACTGAAACACTAATAAATATTTTGATGTCAAATTTCACACAGATTTCAAGGACAGTGGCAGCAAAAAAAAAAAAAAAAAAAATTGAAATTCCACAAGCCCCGGGAATTTTAAAATAAAAATTGGTCATACTTTTTGGACACAGCAGTATATTTTGTAGTAAATTAAAAAAATATATATAACAGATTAAAAAATTTTAATTAGAATAATTTTAAATATAAATATATATATAAAAGTATAATTAAAAAGGTTAAATCTTCTTTTAATGCAATTTTATTTTATTTAAAATGTGCTTATATCGTTGCACCTAATAATACGACTTATGAAAAGGACTACATTTAGTTAGTTAAAATTTTAGAATACTTGTTTTTAAAGATATATGCTATTATCTTGCCTGAGATGTACTTTTTGAAACAGAGTTTTCGTTTAAGTACCTTATTTCAATCTATAATTGGCAGCCGCTCTTAAAAATAGTTAAAAGTTAAAGATAGGATAGCTATTTTGTGGATAGACTGTCATTAAAACTGCCGTAACAATTTCTAAAAGAACTTTTAATTGCTTCCATTGAAGACTTCGACAATTAATTTTCTGGTTAGAAGTAGGACGATTCTTTCTTTTCTAAATAGCGCGATTGATTTTGCATAATTAATCTTTAAAATTTAAGTTCTGCACAAAAAGAAAAGAAAATTATAAAAAATTTTTATTTCCTTTCACTAAAAGAAATTTCAAGATGCCGAGCTGCTACATTATGGTGACATAATGTGAGTACAATTTGAAGTTAACAAACAATTCTGAATTGAATTAAAGTTTAATTCAAAAATTAAATTAGAAATTATGCTTTTTACTTTAAAAAAAACCTTTTTTTTACTTTTTTTCACACCGCCTCCTATAACTATGGCTATGTAGTGCCTACTCTTTAAAAGGGGGAGGGCTGAACATCAGTGGTCCTTTTGTATATCACGAATAGCCTACCGACGGGTGTTGAGAGAAAATTATTGCCCTTTGAAAGGACTTTTATGGATAATTGCTGACATTTGAGTGTCGTATGGAAGAAAACCCGGAAAACTCCAGTCTATCTGACTAGTGATGAGCAATGCTTTACGCATGTTGTCCCAGTGACTATAACCATTCTTCCAGCAAATTCTCCTTCACGCTAGTTGATTATTCCAACCCTTAGCCACGAGTCAGGCTTTAAAAATATAATTGCAGCTCTCCTTTTTACTATAAAAGTAGTACAAAGACCTTTTCGAGAATAATGTAGAGACCTTGTATAAAGACCTTTTTGAGAGTAATATAGAAACCTAGTATAAAGAACTTTTTGAGAGTAATAAAGAGTCCTAATATAAAAACCATTTTGAGAATAATATAGAGACCTTTATACTAGGCCTTAATAGTCTTAATACTCTTTAGTATCAAGCCCTATTTGAGCATATAGTCTTTAGCCTTTTATGGTCTTTTGTATCAAGCTCTTTTTAAGTATAAAGTATAATATAAAATAAAGTATAAATATAATATAATGTATAAAGTGTAAGTATAAAGTATAATGTAGAGATCTAGTACTATAAAGACATTTTTGAGAATAACATAAACCTTTATACAAGACCTTTTTGAATTAAAAAGGCGTTTTGAGAGTAATATAGAAACCTTTGTACAAGACCATTATAGTTCTTTATACAAGACTTTTTTGAGCTTACACGATTACAAGATACTTGATGCAAAACCTTTTTGAGTTATAAAGATGTTTTGTGAGTAATATAGATACATTTATACAAGAACTTTTTGAGTTATAAAGAAGTTTTGAGAGTAATATAAAGACCTAGTAAAAAGACCTTTTCGAGAGTAATAGAGAGATTTTGTATAAAAATCTTTTCATTACTGCCTAGTGTCTTTGAATCAAATTACTCAAAGGGCCCAGAGGCCATAGAATCACGCTTCACCCATGATCCAACCAAATATGCATAAAAGACTTCAAAGACGCGAGATATTTGTAGAGATCTCTCCTCTCTCACAGGTATTTGGAAAATGCATTGCTGAAAGGACTCGATGGCATGCAATAGGACACTGCGAATACACTGGAGGAATTCCTTTCGCACTCCCATCCTAGAGTTTTCATGAGTCCCCCAGGTCACTTAGTTACTGATGGCATGTCATAGAGGTATCTTTCCATAGTAAGGTCTCAGCTATTAGCAGAATACTTGATTCTAATGAGACACAGTGGTGCAACATTAAATTGGATTTATGGATTGAAATGTTCGGTGAATAGTGTATTTGAGCACGATGCCTCGTAAATTACTTATTCAAAACGAATTGAAGCTATGAATTTGAAGAATGAAATATTCTAGATTAATTTTATCTTATTAGGGTTTATCCTAAATAACCCATCTAAGAAAATCTCGATAGAAATTATTAGTTAAATAAATGCAAACATAACATATTTCAAATAATTTTTGTAAATTTAGTTGTTTATTTTTAATGCTTATTTGCAGTCATTTTTCTTGCTCATTAAATACAAATAAAATTAGCGACATTATGAAATGTAAAATGATTTTATATGATAATGTTAAATTAGTGCTATGCATTGTGCATATTTCAAATTTTCGATTATAAGCTAATCTGTATATAAACCAAGATTGAGGTGTTTTTTTTCAAAAAAATTATTCTTAATATTAATTAATATTAAAATTCAAAATTATAATTCTTTATACAAAGCCTTTTTGACCGTACAAGATACTTTATATAAGACTTTTTCAGTTATAAAGGCGTTTTTGTGAGGAATATAGAAAAGTTGTGTAAAGAACTGTATTAGAGTAATATAGAGACTTATTATCAAGCCCTTTTTGTGAGAAATATAAAGACCCAGTATGAAGCCCTTTTTGAGAATATTATAAAGATAGATATGAAAGTATTATAGAAACTTAGTAATAAAACCTTTCTGAGAGTAATAAAGAGTCCTAGTATAAAGGCCTTTTTGAGAGTAATAAAGAGACTAAAAGCTCGTTCCCACCGAGGCGAGAGAGGTGAAGATTCAAGAGGCAAGCGACAAAATTTTTTCGACTCCTTCACAGCGAAACGTCAGAAATAGCATTACACCTGGTGAAAAACCGCTTCGAGTTGAAAGTTGGGCAACTCCAAGCGGCGGACTGCAAACCGCTTTCAGGCGACCGCGGTGGCGCTAGTGATTGGTCAAATTTTTTCGCTTGCATCTTCTCGCCTTGGTGAGCACGAGCCTTTAGTATAAGGATCGTTTTATTACTGCCTAGTGTCTTTGAATCAAATCACTCAAAGGGACCCGAGCACGTAGAATCACGTTTCACCTATGATCTAACCAAATATGCTTAAAAGACTCCAAAGACGAGAGATATCTGTAGTGATCTCTCCTCTCTCACAAGTATTTGGAAAATGCATTGCCCAAAGGACTCGATGACATGCAATATGACACTGCGAATGCACTGGATGAATTCCTCTCGCACTCCCATCCAGAGTTTTCATTAGTCCCCCAGGTCACTCAGTTACTGATGGCATGTCGTACTAAGTACCTTGCACGATAAGTCTCAGCTATCAGCGGAATACTTGATTCTAATGAGACACAGTAGCGCAGCAATAAATTGGATTTATGGATGGAAATGTTAAGTGAATATCTCGTAAGCAAGATATCTCGTAAATTACTTATTCAAAAGGAATTGAAGCTATGGATTTCAAGACCGAAATTTCCAGATTAATTTTATCGTATTTTATATTTTCTTTGATTATTGAGTTGTATTGCAAATCTTTAGAGGTGATTGAATTTTCGTAGGTTAATTATTAAAGTTTATACTAAATAATCCTTCTGAGAAAATATCAATAGAAATGCTTAATTAAATAAATGCAAACATACCTATTTCAAATACGTTTTGAGTAGTTTAATTGTTTATTTTTAATGCTTATTTGCAGTCATTTTTCTTGTTCATGATGAAATTTAAATGATTTTAGATGATAATGTTAAATTAGTGCTATGCATTGTGTATACTGTAAATTTTCGTATATAAGCCTATCTGTATATAAACCAAGATTGAGGTGTTTTTAAAAAAAAGTTTATTCTTAATATTTATTAATATTAAAATACAAAATTATAATTCTTCATACAAGTCCTTTTTGAGCGTGCAAGATATTTTATGCAATACTTTTTTGAGTTATAAAGACGTTTTTGAGAGTAATGCAGAGACTTAGTATCAAGCCCTTTTTGAAATAAGATAAACACCTAGTATCAAGTCCTTTTTGAGAATAATATAGAGACCTGGTAATAAGACCTTTTTGAAAGTATTATAGAGACCTATTATTAAAATCTTTTTGAGAGTAATGTAAAGACCTAATAAAAACACCTTTTTGAGAGTATTATAGATACCTAGCATTAAACCCTTTTTGTGAGTATTATAGATACCTAGCATTAAACCCTTTTTGAGAGTATTATAAAAACATGGTATAAAGACTTTTTTGAGCGTAATAAAGAATCCTAGTATAAAAACTTTTTGAGAGTAATAAAGATATGTAGTAAAAATATCTTTTCATTACTGCCAAGTGTCTTTGAATCAAATCACTCAAAGGGCCCAGAGGCCATATATTCACTCTTCACCTACGATCTAACCAAATATGCATAAAGACGAGAGATATTTGCAGTGATCTCTCTTCTCTCACAAGTATTTGGAAAATGCATTGCCGAAAGGACTCGATGCCATGCAATATGGCACTGGGAATGTACTGTAGGAATTTCTTTCGCGCTCAAATCCTGAATTTTCATTAATCCCCTAGGTCACTTAGTTACTGATGGCATATCATGCTAAGTTACTTGCACGGTAAGTCTCAGCTATCAGCGGAATACTTGATTCTAATGAGACACAGTAGTGCAGCATTAAATTGGATTTATGGATTGAAATGTTCGGTGAACAGTACATCTGAGCACGATGTCTCGTAAATTACCTATTCAAAACGAATTGTAGCTATGAATTTCAAGAACGAAATTTTCTAGATTAATTTAGCGTATTTTATACGTTTGATTTTTGAGATATAGTGATTATAGATATAGATTATATGATTATAGATATAGTGAATCATTAGAGGTTCTTGAATTTATGTAGGCTAAGTTATTAAAATTTACCCTAAATAATCCTTCTAAGAAAATCTCAATAGAAATGATTAATTAAGTAAACGCAAACATACATATTTCAAATACGTTTTGACTAATTTAGTTGTTCATATTTAATATTTATTTGCAGTAGTTTTCCTTGTTCATTAAATACAAATAAAAGTAGCGGCATGATGAAATTTAAATGATTTTAGATGATAATGTTAAATTTGTGCAATGCATTGTGCATACTGTAAATTTTCGAATATAAGCCAATCTGCATATACTAAACCAGATTACTAATTACGATTTTTAAAAACTTTATTCTTAATATTAATTAATATTAAAATTAAAAATTGTAAACCTTTTTGAGCGTAAAAAATACTTTCTACTAGAATTTTTTTAAGTTATAAAAACGTTTTTTTGTGTAATATAACCTTCATACAAGATCCTTTTGAGAGTACAAGATTACAAGACACTTTATACAAGGCCTTTTTGAGTTATAAAGATGGTTTTGAGAAAAATATAGAGACCCAGAAAATATAGAGACCAGTACTAGGTCGGTATATTAACCTCTTCTATGAGAGCATTCTAGTATCAAAACCCTTTTTAAAGTAATATAAAGGCCTCGAATAAAGGCCTTTTTGAAAGTAATAAAGAGTCATAGTATAATGATCTTCCTGAGATTAATAAAGATGCTTAGCATAAAGATCTTTACATTACTACCTAGTGTCTTTGAATCAAAGTGCCCTGAGGCCATAGAATCACGTTTCACCTATGTTCTAACCAAATATGCATAAAAGACTCCAAAGACGAGAGATATTTGCAGTGATCTCTCCACTCTTGCAAGTATTTGGAGAATGCATTGCCCAAAGGACTCGATGGTATGCAATATCTCATTGCGAATACACTGGAGGAATTCCTTTCGCACTTAAATCCAGAATTTTCATGAATCCTCCAGGTCACTTAGTTACTGATGGCATGTCACAGGTATCTTTCCATGGTAAGTGTCATCAATTATTAGCAGAATACTTGATTCTAATGAGGCACAGTAATGCGGCACTAAATTGGATTTATGGATTGAAATGTTCGGTGAGTAGTATATCTCAGCACGATGTCTCGTTAAATTACTCATTCAAAACGAATTGAAGCTATGAATTTCAAGAAACGAATTTTCTAGAATCTTTAGATGTTCTTGAATTTTCATATATAAAATTACTAAGTTTAGGGTAAATAATCCTCCTAAGAAAGTTTCAATAGAATTGCTTGATTAAACAAATGCAAACATACATATGTCAAATACTTTTTGACTAATTTAGTTGTTCATTTTTAATATTTATTTGCAATCATTTTTCTTGTTCATTAAATACAAATAAAAGTTGCGACATGATGAAATTTAAATGATTTTTGTTGATAATGCTAAATTAGTACCATGCATCGTGCATACTGTAAATTTTCTAATATAAGCGAATCTCCATATAAACCAAGATTGAGGGGATTTTTTCAAAAAAATTATTCTTAATATTAATTAATATTAAAATAACAACTTATAATTCTTTATACAAGCGTACAAGATGCTTTATAGAAGATTTTTTTCAATACTATAGAGACATTTATAAAAAACCCTTTTGATTTATAAAGACGTTTTAGAGAGTAATATAGAGACCTTAAATAAAGACCTCTATTATAGTAATATAGAGACCTAGTATCAAACCCTTTTTGAGAGTAATATACAGACCTGGTATCAAGCCCATTTTGAGAATAATATAGAGACCTAATAAAAAGACCATTTTAAGAATATTATAGAGACATAGTATTAAAACCTTTTTGTGAGTAATATAGAGACTTAGCATAAAGACTTTTTTGAGAGTAATAACGAGTCCTTGTATAAATATCTTTTTGAGAGTAATAAAGATATTTAGTATAAATATCTTTTCATTACTGCCTAGTGTCTTTGAATCAAATCACTCAAAGGACCCTGAGGCCATAGAATCACGTTTCACCTATGATCTAACCAAATATGTATAAAAGACTCCAAAGACGCGAGATATCTGCAGTGATCTCTCTTCTCACACAAGTATTTGCAAAAAGCATTGCCTAAATTACTCGATGGCATGCAGTATGACACTGCGAATGCACTGGAGGAATTCCTTTCGCACTTAAATCCAGAGTTTTCATTAGTTCCCCGGGTTTCTTAGTTACTGATGGCATGTCACAGGTATCTTCCAAGATAAGTTGAATCAGCTATGAGTAGAATACTTGATTCTAATGAGACACAGTAGTGAGGCACTAAATTGGATTTATGGATAGAAATGTTCGGTGAACAGTACATCTGCACACGATGCCTCATAAATTACTTATTCAAAACGCATTAAAGCTATAAATATCAAAAACGAAATATTCTAGATTGATTTTATCGTATTTTATATCTTCTTATTTTTGAGTTGTAGCGGAAATTTGTAGAGGTTCTTGAATTTTCGTGGACGATGTTATTAAAATTTACCCTAAATAATTCTTCTAAGACAATCTCAATAAATTATTAATTAAATAAATGCAAACAAACCTATTTCAAATATGTTTTAACTAATTTAATTTTTCATTTTTAATATTTATTTGAAGTAATTTTTCTTATTCGTTAAATACGAATAAAAGTAGCGACATGAAGAATTTTAAATGATTTTATGTGATAATGTTAAATTACTGCTATGTATTGTGCATACTGCAAATTTTCGAATATAAGTCAATTTATATGTAAACCTAGATTTAGGCTTTTCTCAACAAGATTTATTCTTAATATTCATTAATATTAAAATAATAAATTATAATTCGTTATACAAGTACTTTTTGAACTTACAAGATACCTTATACAAGACATTTTTGAGTTATGAAGACGTATTTGAGAGAAATATAGAGACTTTTATGCGAGACCTTTACAGTTACTATTTAGTATTTTATCAAGCGCTTTTTGAGTATAAAATATAAAGTATAATATAAAGTAAAGTATAAGTATAATATGAAGTATAAAGTGTGAGTATAAAGTATAATGTAGAGACATAGTATAAAGACCTTTGTGAGAGTAATATTGAGACCTTTATAGTTTTTATAAAAGTCCCTTTTTGAGAGTAATTTAGAGACCTTATAGTTTTTATACAAGACTTTTTTGAGTTATAAAGACGTTTTTGAGAGTAATATAGAGACATTATATAAAGACCACTATGAGAGTAATACAGAGATCTAGTATCAAGCCCTTTTGGAGCGTGATATAAAGACCTAGTATCAAGCCCTTTTTTAGAATAATGTAGAAACCCGGTAAAAATACCTTGTTGAGAATAATATAGAGACCCAGTAAAAATACTTTTTCGAGAGTAATAAAGAGTCCTTGTATAAATACCATTTCGAGAGTAATAAAGAGTCCTAGTATAAATATTTTTTTGAGAGTAATAGAGATACATAGTATAAAAATCTTTTCATTACTCCCTAGAAATGAATCAAATCACTCAAATGAATCTAATGTCTTTGAATGAAATCACTCAAAGTGCCCAGAGGCCATAGAATCACGCTTCACCCATGATCCAACCAAATATGCATAAAAGACTTCAAAGACGCGAGATATTCTCAGAGATCTCTCCTCTCTCACAAGTATTTGGAAAATGCATTGCCGAAAGGACTCGATGGCATGCAATATGACTCTACGAATGCACTGGAGGAATTCCTTTCGCACTCCCATCCAGAGTTTTCATTAGTCCTCCAGGTCACTTAGTTACTGATGGCATGTCACAGGTACCTTCCACGGTAAGTCTCAGCTATCAGCGGAATACTTGATTCTAATGAGACACAGTAGTGCGGCACTAAATTGAATTTATGGATTGAAATGTTCGTTGAATAGTGTATTTGAGCACGATGTCTCGTAAATTAATTATTCAAAACGAATTGAAGCTATGAATTTCAAGAATGAAATATTCTAGATTAATTTTATCTTATTAGAGTTTATCCTAAATAACCCATCTAAGAAAATCTCGATAGAAATTATTAGTTAAATAAATGCAAACATATTTCAAATAATTTTCGTAAATTTAGTTGTTCATTTTTAATATTTATTTGCCGTCATTTTTCTTGTTCGTTAAATACCAATCTTTATTTATATATAATTCTCCTGTAAGTGTGTTTGTTACTGAACTGCTCCTAAACAGCTGGACCGATTTTGAAGAAACAGACCGAGTTTGACAGAACATGGAGAATGTTTTTGTGCTATCCCCTTTGTTGTAAGTCACCACCAGAGGGTGCTGCAGCATATCAACTTCTATACCATTTAACCAATCGCTATTAAAATTGGTAATAATATGATATTCGAGTATGGAAAATAAGTTCGTGCTATCCACTTTATGGTTACTTGCCACTAGAGGGTGCTGCAGCATTCCATCTTATATACCGATATCCATGAAAATTAGTATGTACATATATTGGAACATGCAGAATATATTCGCGATATATAATTTTCTACAATGCATTTTTTTTTTGGCGCGACGACGTATGCTGGGTTCTGCTAGTTTATCTATAAAACTGGAGACATAATAAAATTTAAGTGTTTGTAGATGATGAATTACTGTAGATGTTAAATTAATGAGTTTAATTAATGGTACATACCATATATATTAGCTATTTTTTAATATAGGACAATCTGTATATAATCCGAGATTGGGTTTTCTTCAAAAAATTAACTCTAAGTTCAAAACCCACATATAAACCGATATGGGAAAAAAATTGTGTATAAAGAGTTCTATATGATAAATTTGTACTTTAGTACAGAATTTTTGTCTTGAAGTCCCCTTAAATCAAATTTTGGGAATTATAAAGCACTTACCTGACATAATATGGATGTAAATTTGAATACTATTTATTAGCCATTCGGTTTTAATAATAATGCAACATGTGGAAATATATGAATCTATATTGCAGACAAATTGTCTTATTTATGTTTCTTCTAACCTTAAATTCTGTTAGAAAACGTGAGGGGCCTGATGGCTGAGTGGCTGGCGCTCTGGCACTTGGTACCACAGGTTCGAGTCCCGGCGGTGGCATGGGTGTTAGTAATGGTTCGGAATCCATTTTAAACTGTAGGTCCCGGTCTGTTTAGCCCTTGTGTGCACAAGATGACCGTAGAGCTACAAACGAAATTTAAAAATCGTTTTCTGAATGATCATGTATGTAATAACAACCATAAAGATAATCACGAGTTCTTAACGGTCCTAAGAAATTGGGAATTAGAAAAAATTTGGACTTGGTTTTAAAAATGTAATATTTTTTTAATCTTTATTATACACCAAGATAAAAATTTCATAGCAATTATATGGTCTTGTATAATTAAAAGAGATATGAAGTCGAAGCTGAAATGTAGAAAAAAAAATAAGTCAATTAAGCATTAATTGAAAAAAAAATTTCTTTTTTATGGCGAAAATTCAGGGTAATATTCATTATTAAAGAATATACCAGAATACATTTGATAACGAAACGAATATATGTATATACAGGTTGTCCCAGCAAGACCGGATAAACTCTGCACAGCCAGATTCGTTGCTTGGAATACATAAAAAATGCCCAAAGAACTGTACCTCTACGACCCATAGTTTTCGAGAAAAATGCGAGAGAAAATGTATGACGTCATATCCGGTTTACGAAAAACACCTTTATTCGAAACATGTTGTTGTTGTTATGTCCCTCATGGAAGAAGGGTAGAGGGATGCAGCTTCTGCTCTTATGGAGCAACCGTAGGTAGAAGTCTGACTTCTGCTCCGTGACGCTCTTACAGTCATAGGAGACTGGAACCTACGGTTTAAAGTGGATTCCGAACTACTACAAATATCCAGACACTCGGCCATTCAGGACCCATTCGAAACATGAACAACAGTATTTGCATAATTTTAAATAGGAAAATGTTCGAAATTTCTAATTTATTTCTAACATCGACGTTTTTAAGTACCTATTTTATTTACTTCTAAAATTATAATTACTTGAATTTAATTAGAAAAAAATCATAAAATTTTTATTTTACTTAAATTCTAGTATGTATTTTATATATTTCTTATTTATTATAGTAGTTATTAAATTTTTTTTAAAAATTCAATTAAACTATGCATGAGTAGAAATCAAAGAATAAAATGTTGCAGCATTTTATGTGGTGCCCGAGGTAGTTTATTTCTTCAAATGTGGAAGCTGGAAAGTTCAATGAATTTGCTTTAAAATGACCTCCTTTATGATGCATCCAAGCCTGAATTCTTAGTAATGATTTAAAATGTAACTGATATCAAAGAATTTTATTCTTGTGATTTTTACCACATAACAATTATATGTACTTAGAAGGTGAATAGTTTTAAATTGACTTGTATGAGTCTGATTGTAACATTCTGTTAATCTAAAGTATATAACAGATTTTAAAAGAGGAAAATGAAGATTGTTTAGTTCTTGTTAAATGGAAGATTTGGACATTGATTTCTGGACTCTGAAGAAAGCCCCCAAGAAAAGACTCTGAGAAAAATTGCAAAGCAAAACTGCAGCAAGCAAAATTGTATCTCCTTTAATCCAGGATCATTATTATTATCAAGGCCTTTATTTCTATAGCTGTTTACTTAAATATCTATAGTCCTCAAGAAAGATTATATCTCCTTTCATCAAGGATCATTCCTGTTTAAGTAAACATCTATAAAAATAAAGAGTGTTCAATTGTTGTTAAATGGAAGATTTGGCAATCGATTTCTGGACTCTAGAATAGCCTTCAAGAGAGATTGGTTCTCCTTTCATCAGGGGCCATTCCTGTTTAAGTAAGCATCTATAGAAATAAAGATTGTTCAATTGTTGTTAAATGGAAGATTTGGTAATCTATTTCTGTACTCTGGGATATCCCTCAAGAAAGAGTCATTCCCCAAGTGTCATTTTAATGCTTAAGTAAACATCTACGGAAGTGAAGACCGTATAGTTCTTGTTAAATAGAAGGTTTGATCATTTATTTCTGGACTTTGGAATATCCTTCAAGGAAGATTGTTTCTAATTTCATCAAGTGCCATTTTTGTTTAAGTAAACATCTATAGAAATAAAGACCGTTTAATTGTTGTTAAATTGTAGATTTGGACATTGATTTCTGGAATATGGGGTATCCTTCAAGAGTTATTTTGTTTAAGTAAACATCTACGGTAGTGAAGACAGTATAACTCTTCTTAAGTAGAAGGTTTGAACATTGATTTCTGGACTATGGAATATCCATTAAGAAAGATTTATTTTTTTCATCAAGGATCATCCTTGTTTAAGTAAACAACTACGGAAACGAAATTTGTTTAGTATTTGTTAAATAGAAGGTTTGAACATTGATTTTTGTTCTCTGGAGTACCCCACAAGAAAAATTGCACTTTTTCTTCTTTCTTCAAGGATCATTGCTGTTTTTCGTAAACATTTTCATAATATCAACATGATGTTGACGCATGATTTGTTGAAATATGATGATTCCTTTTAGTGTCTTGATTTAGTTTTTCCAGATTTTCATATGATTTTTACTGCATAGAAATCTAACAAGTTCCTAGAATTTGTTGCTTATTATTCATATTGTTTGTATTTCAATCTTTTTTATTATCAATTCGTAAAATTTGTGTCTTCTCTTTGATATTACATTAGAAATAAACAATAATCAGAAATCTTTTTTAAGGGAGGTCATATTTTTGATAAATAAAATATAATAAAAAAATAAACATCAATGGAGTTCGACATATCAGGTTTTTGTTTGCTTTTATAAAATTACAGTGGCATAACTTTGTATTCGATGTAATTTATCATTAAAAGTAAGTTCAACAGCACAATGATATCAAAATATGTTTATATTTTTAATAGTATATGAGTTCTTCATTTTATGAAACAAAGATTTTTTAAAATGGAAGAAATGGATATTGCAGTTCATATAAAAATTGTTTTTGTAATATATTCTATGTATTTCAAACTCAAATCAAGAGATATTGGTATTCTCTCTGCACACAATTTATTGTTTACGAAAGCATAAAATATTTGCCTTCATAGAAGGCGGACACAGGAAATTGGCGAATTACTACTCACATAAAACATGTTTCGAATTCCTAATTTTTTTTGCTTAATAGAAACGTTTTTATATCGAAAAAAAATGTTTTTTTTTCAGAATGAAAAAGGGAGATCACAACTGAATGCCAAATACACCTTGTTTAAGAAACAATATCTATCTGATGAATACAAGATATAACGTGAAACACATCAGCACCATTGTGGTAATATTTATGTGGGCCTGAATGGTCGAGAGTCTAGCGCTCGATGACGCAATTTTCGGGTTCGAGGATGTGCTAGGGATGTTTGGTGCCATGGTTGCCTTGGTGCCATGGATATTTATAGTGGTTTGGTATCCATTTTAAGCTACAGATCCCGGTCATTGTAAAAGCGCCAAGTGAGACTTCTACCTACGGGTGCTCCGCCACAACGGAAGCTGTCTCCTTTCCCTCCCACTATGTGTAGATCATTCATGGGATGCAATTCCAGAAAGCCAGGGCACTGAGGATTAGTCACAACAACAATTATTTATGTATAGATTTTCATGATGAAAGAAAATCTTACTCAAAATGTTATACTATTTTCATCAGATTACCCATATCGTCATAGCAATTCATACAAGAGAACTCATAGTAATTTTTGCGATGTTAAATAAAGTGGATTGATAAATTTAATTGATAGTAGTTGGATTAAAACTACAACAACTGGATGTTGTTAATATTGATTCAAAGTGTCAAAACTATATGATATTTTGTTTTAATACTCTTTTATTAGTTTCACCTGTATGTTTGTTTGTATGTATGTAACTGACACTTTGGGCTCGATTTTGCCATACTTTAAGAGATCCGATTTAATTAAAACGTTGTAGACTTAACAAGGACCGACAACAATAAAATATTTTGATAAGTTTATTATCTCATCATTATTAGGATCGCCTGAATTAGTAATTAAAACACACAGCCTTTGAAAAGTCATCTTGATCAGCTATCATTTTTCCCCTGGAGATCTGTTTCTCCACATACACATTATTTCAGCTGCAAAGAAACATTTACAGACATCTTTCAGATATTCAAACTTACGTGGGACAGCGGCACAACGGATAACGCGCCTGACTACGGATTAGGAGATTCGCTGTTCGAATCCTGGCTGGCTCGACATGTCCGCATTTAGCCTTTGTTTTACTCGCAATTAAATTATTGTAAGAACTAGTCCTCCGTACCGCGATCTCATTTAAATATTGTTTAATAACACGCTTTTAGAGTTAATCAAAGTAAAAAATAAATTAATGGTTTTTTTAAAGTATTAATTCTTTGAAAGTGGTGTAAGTCCATTTTTGACAAAAAGTTAGTTAATGATAATGAATGCAATCTGTTACGAGCTTTTTATCTATAAACTGTTCTCAAAAAAAGGTTTTTTTTTCAGAAGGATAAAGAGAAATAACAACTGAATGCCAAATAAACCTTGTATGGGAAACAATAACTATTCGACTAATATAAGATATAGTATAGTACGAAATGCATCAGTAATATGATGATATTATTTATGTATAGATTTTCATTGTGGAAAAAAAACCTGTTCAAAATGTCCTACATTCAAATGTTTTTCTCGTGTTTTTTTAACCCATTTCGTGATAGCTCAGAGGAATTTCATACAAATTCAGAACTAATGGCAATTTTTTAAACCATGTTGAATACAAGTGGATTGATTAATTTAATTGATAATAGTTGGACAAAAAATGCAAAATGTGGATGTTAATATTGATTCAAGGTGTCAATATCATATGAGCAGTTTTTTTTTTTTTTTTGAAAGTGGTGCAAGTCCATTTTTGACAAAAAGTTCGTTAAAGGTAACAATGCATGCAATCTGTTATGAGCTTTTTATCTATAAAATGTTCTCAAAAAAAAAAAAAAAAAAAAAAAAAAAAAAAAAAAAAAAAAATTCCTCAAAATTTTCATCACTTTGTTAATATAAATTTACATAGTTAATGAAATAATACATATTGTAAATAATTATTTTCGGTGTTGCACAGTACAACACTTTTGAATTTTTGTCTGTATTAACGAAAATAGGGGCCTGAATGGCCGAGTGGCTAGCACTCGGTAACACAAGTTTCGGGTTAGAATTCCGGTCTCAAATGACTGTTGAGCGTTGGGCGTAGAGCTGACAGCTCCACCCCATAAAAAGAAAAACATCTCTCGTCTCGAAATCTACAGTAGGTAGACGGGCTTGGCCCACAATGGGCTGTTGCGCCTATGATGATGATTAACGAAAATGAAAGGAAAAAGATACGTTAAATAAATAAATAATAAATTCTGACGAGTTTGCGAAAATTAAATAATATCATCAAATCAGTTACATTGAAATGAATACAATTACGGTTTTCAAGAAACGTCTTACATTGAATTAAGTTTTTGTTGTTACAAAAGGATAAAAATAAAGAATATTATATTCATATATTTTATGTATTTAACTATTGGTAGTTGCATACAGTAGAATAATTTAGGTCAGCTAGATTAAGAATTTTTTGAAAAACAATAATTAAATGCATTTTAATTTCGCTTAAAATTTGTTGCATTTATGTTTATAAATATATATATTTTTTTGAAATAAAATTCTTCAATTAACCATAAGGTTTATTTTTTAGATCTTCTTTTAAAGTTTTTAATTTTTGGCATATAATTTGAGATTTCGTATGACCTTGCCGTGGTGGATAGGCTTTCCACTCACAGTGCCCCAACTGTTGAATGACTTGGAAGCCATTTTTTCCGTCAGAAAACTGAAACAATCAAGCACATTGAACACTACAGTTTATTTATTGTGCAACTCATGACAAATATGTTGTAATTTCGATTCAAAATATCACTGGCAGCCGAATACACTTTCATTATGCCGCTTACAGCACCATCTATTAATACACTTTGGGATCGGTTTTTGATGCCGTACGGTTTTTCCCCTTCTTCAAGTATCTTCAGTTCAGATTTGAACTCATTATGAAGAGTGGTCCTTGTTTTACAGCATTTTAAAAGTGGGACTTTAAATATAATCACCCTGTATATCGCATCATTATTTCATAGGATGTTACCTACGGATAGGATAGGATATGTGGAGATATATCCAAACTGAAATTTATTTAAATAATTAAGGAGGATTAATTGATATGCCCTTCAGTAATCCTCAGCCAAATGAAAATAAGTAATAAGTACACCAGTAATTTTCCTACTGATCATTTGGTAGATTTTTTTTCTCATTTCTAAGAAAGATAACCAGATCATTTCTTTCATTTAAAAATAAATCGCACAAGATTTCTCTTCCAATTTTAAAGGTTATTTTTCTTCTCCATAAAGATAATCTGAACTCAGATAAAACACTGCAAAACAATTCCTTTCTGTAAACGGCTTAAAAGCAATTTTCTTTCGAGTAGATAAAAAATAACAACCAACAAGTTCAAAGACTGGTTACTGAAGTACATTTAAAGTTGCGATTTGTAAACTTCCCCATGAATTTAAAGCCTCTTCAAAAAGGTTTCATTATGCTCAGTTGTTTTTAATTCAGAGTAAAGAAATGGGTCATATATAATATATATATAGATTGTGTATAATTAAGAATGCAAATTTTGTTTAAACCTTATGTCTCTCAGAAAGATATTTTTTGCTATTTTTAAAGTTAATTACTATTTTTAATAGTTCTTTTGAAATGATAGACAGAAAAGAGATAGTGATACAGTGTTTTAGGTTTTAGTAATTATATATATATAACTTAAATAAAATTCTTCAATGTCTAACAAACATAATGTTTGTTTTTTAGATCTTCTTTTATTGTTTTTAATTTCTGGCATACAACTTGAGATTTACAATTTCAATAGGTAAGTTCTTGTTAATATTATAATGAATGTCTTTGAAAGATTTCCTTTTTTTTATCAGTTTGTGTTGACATTTTTTCTTACTTAAAGGAAAATAATCTCTGTTTATAAATTTATTAGCATCAAAATATTAAAAAAAACTCTTTCCGAAACTCAAAACATCTTTCTAAAAAACCCGAAAACTCGTTAAACCATCGACCGAACAAGAGATTTAGCTAATTGAATGCTAATTAGCTAATTAACACATGAATAAATCTTTTTCTGTAAACATCTTAACTTTTGAGCCATTGCCAAGAGTTATAACTTTGATGAAAGGGGATATTTTCGGAAGCTCATTCTTTAATTTCCATAAATCTTTAAAATATTTAAAGGAGAGCTACCAGAGAATGGAATAAGTAATTGGGAAACGTGTTTTTGGATACTAGCAGTTAATAAATTTGGTAAATGTTGGAAAAACAATATTTTTCTTAATATTGGTAAGTGCAAGACTATTCTTTTTTTTTTTGCAAGGCATTTCAAGTAGCTAATGGAGTGTTTTTTGGAATTAAATTTTTGAAATGCTTAACAATTTTTTTTTATTGATTTGTAAACTTTTACGTTGATTGCAAATTAAAAAAAAATCCATTAAATATGTTTTTCTTATACTCCTACTTATTGTTCTACTTGATGATTAAAAATAAACAGAAGTTCAAATAAATTAAATTGATAATGGTTGTATCAAAAATAAAACATGTGGATGTTTACGAAAACGTAAAATAAGCGTTTACGAAACGTAACATATACATATACACACACTCACAGTTATATATATAAATTTTTTTTTGTGTGTGTGTGGCATGTTTACGTGTTTATAAGCGTGCTTGAACAGAAGTTCAAATAATATACCAACCACTATTACTATACTTATCATTATTATTTATCGATATATTCAGAGTAATTTTTTGATTACCTTTAATTCAAGAGAATAATTCAAACCTTGAACCATGATTCAACCCTTAATTCAAGAGAATAATTCAACCCTTGAACCATGATTCAACCTTTAATTCAAGAGAATAATTCAACCCTTGAACCATGATTTAACCCTTAATTCAAGAGAATAATTCAACCCTTGAATCATGATTCAACCTTTAATTCAAGAGAATAATTCAACCCTTGAACCCTGATTCAACTCTTAATTCAAGAGAATGATGTCCCTTGAAACTACCAATCAAATACCTAAAGAAACGGTTCAAATTTATACAGATGGCAGCCAGAGTGACCAAGGCTATTCTGGTAGTGGTATCTGCAGTGGGACTTCTACTGCCATATTTGGACTTAAAAAATTTCTAATTCCTGCTCTGTATGCAAATCCGAACTGATGGCTACCAAGAGAGGCCTCAGCTATATTGCGAATATTGTTGAACCTGATTTTATGGATATAGCGATACTTACTAACAATTGGCTTTTAATTCAACATCTGGTCAAACGGTGAAGACAGGGTTTGCATTTCCATCCGGAAATTGCTTTCTAGACTTTCAGTCAATTCCGAGTGGCCCATCCAATGGATTTCTTCACATGTTGGAATTAACAGGTGGGCTGAAAAGTTCATAGGCTGTCAATAGATGGCGCTACTAGTATTAAATCCATATGAATTTTAGTTAGCCCTAACCTTCAAAAAACACGTGTATAAATTTGACAGCTGTTGCACTATTAGTATGTGACTTATAGCATTTTTAGTGTTCATCACGTGCAGTCCACTCGGCTGACTGTCGATAAGGACTCCGGTGTGAAAGGATGGAGCCATGTTTCATCCATTGTCACATATCGACGCAAAAATTCGGGTTTATTACGATTGAACAGCTCCTAACACCCCTTAGAAACATCAACTCGTTGTTGTTTTGGGTTGATTGTGAGCTCGCGTTGCACCCACTTTGAACAAAGCTTTTGTATATCCAAATATTCATTCACGATATATCCAACACGTTCCTTTGATATCTTTAACGTCTCAGCTATCTCAATCAATCCACCTGTTAGAGGCAATGAGATTGCGGATTCTCTAGTAAAGGTTGTTTCTTCGAAGACTTGCCAGTCAGTTTGGTTTAGTTTTTCACTCTAGTGTTATTTTGTGCACATTTTAGGCTAATTAGACCGGGACCTACTGTTTAACGTGGATTAAAATCTGAAGCCTATGGTGCCAAAGACCAGAACACTAGCCAATTGGCCATCAGGCCTCAAGAACAAAATAGAAGCAAATGGCATTCCATTAATCCATCCTCTTAACTTTGCCAATCCAATAACGTTTCCATAAAGAAACAGGAGGCAATGCAGAACAGGAAGCAATGTGAGACATTTTTTAATTGAATTTTTTAAAATTTCTTAATTTCATGAATTTCATAAACTTTTTAAATGAGGAATTTCACAATTTTTTTTTAAATTACGAACTTCATAAATTTCTTAACATTTTTATCTATCTCAGGAATTTCGTGAATTTTACCTCAATATTAAATTATGAATATTGTCTTTCATGAATTTCGTTAAAATTATGAATTCAAGTAGTTTTTCATTATTTTAGGTCTATTAGATTCCGATAAAGATGTTTCATAAGTTTCACATTTCTTTTAACTTCACAGACTTTTTCCAGTACAATATAAAATGTACAACATCATCAGCGGCGCAATAGCCCCATGGTGGGCCAAGGCCGTTTGCCTACTGTCGGATTTCGAGAGAGGAGATGTTATCTTTTTACGGGGTAGGGATGTCATCCCTACGCTGATATTAGACCGGGACCTACGGTTTAAAGTGGATTCAGAACCACTACAAATATCTATGGCACAGCTAAGATTAGAACCCAAAGCCGAAGTCGAACCCGAAGCCGAGAGCTAATCACTCGGCCATCAGGCTCCATAATATTTACACTTGTTGAAAATTTTTTTTTTCTTTCTAATGCAGCTGGCAAACAGACAGCTTGGTCATGGATGCCTTAAAGCAAGCGCTGCACAGACGTTACTCACTTTGCATTACCCAGGCGGCGCATGTAACTCGAAGATAAGCCACGGACACGTAGTAATAATACCACCGCAACGCTTTACGATCCTATTAGACAGGAACCTGCGGTTTAAAGCGAATTCCAAACCACTACAAACATCCATGGCACCTCCGGGACTCGAACCCGAAACCTGTGGTGCCGAGCGCCAGAGCGCTAGCCACTCGGCCATTTAGGCCCTGGTGAAGAAAAAATTACATTTATTAAAAGAACACAGAGGAATTGTTTTCCATTTGTAATTATGAATAAATTTAAAAAGAGTACAGGAAAATAATATTTTTTTTGGAATATTCCCAAATTACATTATTTCAAAAGATTTTATCAGCATCATTTAAAATAAATTTTCGTCTAATTTAAAAAAACAGATATACATATAAAATAATGAAAAATGTACTTTATTTACTTACTGATTGGAAAATGATTTTCCGAATTAGATAAAAAGTGCATCCATCTTGTTTTTGGTTCAGAAGCTAAGCAATCCAATTTAAGAAACGAGAAAATAATAAGCTCTGAAGTTGCTTCAAGTCATTAAGCAATGACTAGAACACCAAATATTTTCGAAACACGAGTTTGAATCTAAATAAGTTTTAACAAATTAAAAGAAGAGATACGATCATCTTCTCTTAGAAAGCGAAATGATTACTTGCTTGCTATACATATTTCGAAAATCCATTTCTTTTCCAATCTTCAAAATAAATTTTTTTCCTAATGCAGTTGATAATACAGAGAGAGTTAATCTTTATGCCATAAGCAAGGGCTACACCGCTGTTACTCATTGAGCACTACACAGGGTGTATGGGTAGCTTGAAGATAGGCTACGGACGCGCATAACAACACTACCCCCGCAAAGCTCTACGATCCTATTAGACAGGGACCTGCGGTTTAAAGTGGATTCCGAACCATTACAAACACCCATGGCATCACCGGGACTCGAACCCGAAAGCGCCAGAGTACTAGCCCCTCGTCCATCAGGCCCTTGTTCTTTATATATGATTGGTTGACATCACCTCGTTTAAATTAGTATGTTTTTTTCAAATTTACGTATTATCAAATTTATTTAATTATCAAAATGTTTTAAAAGATTTCAGATAGAATTTACAATTTTTTTAATTAGATCTAATCCCAATTTGTTTAAAAAGTTTCCTTATTTTGAATCACAGTTTTATGTAAAAATTAAAGTCAATTCTGTCGCATAAACTCTATCTTATTCAAAAATTGAATAAAATGTCTTCACCGTTGAAAAAATTCCTTTGTGACAAGCTAAAAGGAAAAGAAATACAGAAGAAAAGAAAACAAAAACAAAAAAAAAAAATTCTTGTGCAAAGTGTGTAAAATAGATGTGACAGAAATGCCAACAGAAAATTCCATCCGCATTGTCTTATGTGTGGTTTCGGAAACTCTTAGGTGGACCATGAAGGAAAAGAAAATCACACGGATTATTTATGACAATTTGTTATTTCTTTTGAATTTTGTATTCAGATAATTTTAAATGGTTCATATAAATAAATGCCACATGGTTTAACTGAAAATTTGCGTCTTTAAAAAATGTGTATAAATAATTTTCCATTAGATTTCTTGTCAGACTTGATATTAACTTTATTCATTCAGTGATGGCAAGATTTATGTTTGTCGATATTTTTACAGTAAATAAAGGTTTATTTAAAGGTCATTAAAGTGTTTCATTTGTGCATTTTGTGCTCACTTTAAGCTAATTAGATCGGGACCTACAGTTTAACGTGGATTTCAAACTACTCACAAATATCCATGCCATCACCAGGATTCGAACTGTAATCTGTGCAACTGAAAGCCAGAGCGCTAGCCGATTGGCCATCCGGCTGCTGTGTTATTAAAGAACAGCATCATTTATATGGTATTACTTATGGTATATGGCAGGGGTCTCCAAACTACGGCCCGCGGGCCAAATCCGGCCAGCCAGTGTCGTCAATCCGGCCCGCGACAGCAAATAGCTTATTGTTGCTGTAATAAGTTGGATTAAAAAACACGGAATGATAATAAATCGGTTTTATTGATTTGCTAGGTAAAGCTTAATGACAAGCATAATACGCAGAAAATTTAACTTAAGCATAACAACTAACAAATAATTGAAATGAATCCCACTAACATCATAAACTAGTGAGCATCCCGCGGTTACCCTCGGTAGTTATGTTGGGGTAAAGAGTATCGCATATGTATGTATATCGATGTTTGGAATGTATATATCCTGCATCAAACACAAACCTGCTCGCTCAGAGCGCGTACTCGGCGACTAGTCTAGAAATTATAGATAACGGCAGAAAAATTAAAACGGTTTTGGCCTTTGCTACTTACTGGAGTAAACAGTATGGCCTTAAGGCTGGAAAGTTTGGAGACTCCTGGTATATGGTATTATTATAGTCATTATTGTCATTATATTACTATGTCATTCGTCATTATAGTCTATATATTATTATAGTTAATGGCATTACTATAGTCATTTAGAGCTCAACATAATGCTCTAACAACCATGCCATTTTTAGTATAATTCAGCCCGAAGTTAATTCACTACGCATGCGTTTCAGAACAATTATGTGTACATATATGTTAACTTGCAAATTGCTTTTCCATTTAATCCTGCCACCTTTCATGTTTAAGAATAATAGTTTAATCACAATAAAATGTTTCAGTTTATGTTTAAGAATCCAAGTTTAGTCATACTAAAATGGCTTATGTTTACGGTTTAAGAACACAAGTTTAGTAACACTAGAATGTTTATGTTTAAGAATACTAGAATGCTTAGTCACACTAGAATGTTTAGAGTGTAAGATGTAAGCAACTAGTTCATCGAGTATTGAAAATTTGAAATCATTTAATGTTAAAATAAATGGTGCGGAATTTTTGTTTTTGCAGATGGTAAAATTTCTGTAACGGCAGAAGATCTAATACGATCAATATTTTGTTTAAATCTGAAGTGCACCGGGCTGACCCTATATTACAATAGCTATATTACTATGTCATCAGTGATTGTCTATATATTACTGTAGTTAATGATATTATTATAGTCATTAGTTCTTACAGTCTATATATTACTGTAATTAATGATATTACTATAGTCATTAGTCCTTATAGCCTATATATTATTATAATTAATGGTATTACTATAGTCATTTAGAATTTTAATGAGATAACAACCCTACCATTTTTAGTATAATTAAGCCTGAGTTTAATTCACTAGGTATGCATTTCAGCACAGTTATAGGTTCATATATGTTAACTTGGCTTTCCATTCAGACCTGTCACCTTCCATGTTTAAGAACACTAGTTTAGTCACATTAGAATGTTAAAGTTTATGTTTAAAAATACTAGAATATTTAAAAACACTAGTTTAATCTCATTAAAATTTGAATTTAAGAATAGTAGAATGTTTAAGAATACTAGTTCAGTCATACTAAAATGTTCATGTTTACGGTTTAAGATCACAAGTTTAGTCCCACTAGAATGTTTATGTTTAAGAATATTAGAATATTAAAAAACACTAGTTTAGTCTTATTAAAATTTGGATTGGATAGTTTAATTCACTACGTATGCGTTTCAGCACAATTATACGTTCATATGTATGTTAACTTGCAATTGTTTCCATTCAGTCCTATCATATTCCATGTTTAAGAACACTAGTTTAATCACAAATGAAGTTTATGTTTAAGAACACTAATTTAGTATCATTAAAACTTGTATTTAAGAATAGTAGAATGTTTAAGAACACAATTTTAGCCACACTAGAATGTTTAAGTTTAAGAATGCTAGAATGTTTAAGAACACTACTTTCGCCTCATTAAAATTTGGATTCAAGAATAGTAGAATGTTGAAGAATTCTAGTTTAATCATACTAAAATGTTTATGTTATAGTATTACTGTTGTAATTAGTCATTATAGTCTATATATTACTATAGCTGACTGTATTACTATAGTAATTTAGAACTCAATATAATGCTCTAACAACCATATCATTTTTAATATAATTCAGCCTAAGTTTAATTTACTACGTATGCGTTTCGACGCAATTATACGTTCACATACGTTAACTCGCAAACGGCTTTTCCATTCATTCCTATCACCTTCCTAATTTCTGTGTTTTGTTGACTTGACACAGATATCGCATTTCCGAGGTGACAAACGACACTCGGATGGAATCGCTTGCTGATATGGAAAATTTGCTTAATAGATCTTGACAGAATCTCATCAGACGGGACCTATCGCCCATCTACCAGCAAACACGGGCCTTTGCTCCAGCTACTTGGGTAAACTGAGTTCGACCGAAGGGCGGTATGAATAGAACTGGCCTCCATTGTGTTGGTACAGATGTCAGAGGGCCTTAATCAATATCTTCCTGTTGGGTAAATTAAATGTATAGAGAGGTTCGATGACACCAAGTAAATGTCGTTAACCTGAACGGGCAGACGTCTTTATCTTGTACTGACAGAATGCGTAGTGACGAATAAAGAAGGACGTCTATAAATTGTAGCAGCAGTTTCTGGCAGGGATTAGAGGTAATGATTAAAATATAAATAAATATAGAAAGAGTTAATGATATCTAAGAAGTTTATAAAAAGAGTAGAACAATAAAACTTTTATTAAAAATTGATATGAGATTTTCTTGAATTTTGTAGAAATGCGTGATTTTTGCCATTTTTTATTGTATTTGATGTGCAATCATTTTTATATCTATCCTCCATATATCCATAATTTTTATTCAATATATAAATCATTCATTCCATATCAATCATTCATTCAATATGCATATCATTCAATATGAAACATTCATTCATTTATCAATCATTTTTAAAAACCAAGTATGCTTTTACAAGTTCAGTTATCGATTATAATTTAAATTATTAATGTTTATGTTTAAGAAAACTAGAATATTTAAGACCACTAGTTTTGTCTTATTAAAATTTGGATTTAAGAACAGTAGAATGTTTAAGAATACTAGTTTAGTCATACTAAAATGTTTATGTCTACTTTTTAAGATCACAAGTTTAGTCCCACTAGAATGTTTATGTTTAAGAATATTGAAATCATTGAATGCTAAACATAAGCAAATAACACTAGTTTAGTCTTATTTTAAAATTTGGATTGATAGTAAAATTTTTTAATTCACTATGTAAATATCTCGTTTAAATTTTCACCGGACTATAGCTTAATTTACAAGTTCACATAAACGTTAACGTCAACTGCAAACGGCTTTTCCATTCAATCCTATCACCTTCCTAATTTCTGTGTTTTTGTTGACTTGACACAGACAGCGCATTTCGAAGGTGACAATTGACACGCGGTTGGAATCGCATGCTGATGTGGAAAATTTGCTTAAGAATGGATCTTAACAGAATCTCATTAGACGGGGCCTATCGCCCATCTGCCAGTGGACACGGGCCTTTGCTCCAGCTACTTGGGTAAACTGTGTTCGACCGAAGGGCGGTATGAATGGAATGGGGCTCCATTGTGTTGGTACAGATGTCAGAGGGCCTTAATCAATATTTTCCTGTTGGGTAAATTAAATATATAGAGCGGTTCAATGACACCAAGTAAATGTCGTTAATCTGAACGGGTAGACGTCTTTATCTTGTACTGACAGAATGCGAGTGGCGAATAAGGAGGGACGTCTATAAATTGAAAGCAGCAATTTCTGGCAGGATTAGAGGACAAGATTAAAAGATAAATAAGTATAGAAAGAGTTAATGATATACAAGAAATTTATAAGATGAGTAAAGCAATAAAAGTTTTATTAAAAATAGAATGAGAATTTCTGGAGTTTTGTAGAAATGCGTGACTCTTACCAGTTTATATTGTTTTGAGGTGCAATCATTTTTATATTAATCATTATATCAATAATTTTATTCAATATATCAATACTATCATTCAATATGATTCATTCATTCAATATATATATCATTCAATATGAATCATTCATTTATATATCAATAATTTTTAAAAATCAAGTATACTCTTACAAGGTCAGTTATTGATTACAATTTAAATTGTTAATGTTTATGTTTAAGAAAACTAGAATATTTAAGACCATCTGTTTTGTCTTATTAAAGTTTGGATTTAAGAACAGTAAATTGTTTAAGAATACTAGTTTAATCGTACTAAAATGTTTATGTTTACGGTTTAAGAACACAGAACACTAGTTTAGTCGCATTAGAATGCTTAATTTTATGTCTAAGAATACTGGAATGTTTAGATACACTAAGATGTTTATGTTTAAGAATATTATAATGTTTAGTCCCACTAGAACATTCGAATATTTAGTTAAGCATAAACATTCGAATACGTATACATTAGAACATTTATGTGTAAGAAGCAATCAACTAGTTCATCAGTATTAAAAATTCGAAATTATATAATGATAAAATAAATGGTGCGTAAGTTCTGTTTTTGCAAATGAGTTTGAAAAGGTAAAATTTCTGTAACGGCGGAAGATCTAATACGGTAAATATTTCATTTAAATTTAAAGTGCAGCGGACTATAGCTATAGTTTAATTTACCACGTGTGCCTTTCATCACAATTATACGTTCACATACGTTAACTTGCAAACGGCGTTTCCAATTCAGTCCTATCACCTTCTTAATTTCTGTGTTTTGCTGACTTGATACAGACAGCGCATTTCCGAGGTGACAATTGACACGCGGATGGAATCGCTTGCTGATGTGGAAAATTTGCGTAAGAATAGATCTTGACAGAATCTCATCAGACGGGACCTATCGCCCATCTGCCAGCAAACACGGGCCTTTGCTCCAGCTACTTGGGTAAACTGTGTTCGACCGAAGGGCGGTATGAATGGAATGGGGCTCCATTGTGTTGGTACAGATGCCAGAAGGCCTTAATCATTATTATCCTGTTGGGTAAATTAAATTTATAGAGCGGTTCAATGACACCAAGTAAATGTCGTTAATCAGAACGGGTAGACGTCTTTATCTTGTACTGACAGAATGTAGTGACGAATCTGGTAGTGACCAATAAAGAGGGACGTCTATAAATTGAAGCATCAGTTTCTGGCAGGATTAGAAATAAAGATTAAAAGATAAATAAATACATAGAGAGAGTTAATGATATACAACAAGTTAATAAGATGATTAATACAATGAAAGTTTTATTAAAAATAGCATGAGATTTACTGGAATTTTATAGAAATGTGTGACTCTTGCCATTTTTATTGGATTTGTGGTGCAATCATTTTTTATATCAATCAATCGTATATGAATAATTTTTATGCAATTTATGAATCATATCATTCCATATCAATCATCATTCAATATGAGTCATTCATTCATATATCAATCATTTTTAAAAATCAAGTATGCTTTTACAAGGTCAGTTATCGATTACAATTTAAATTGTTAATGTTTATGTTTTAGAAAGCTAGAATATTTAAGACCACTAGTTTTGTCTTATTAAAATTTGGATTTAAAAACAGTAGAATGTATAAGAATACTTGTTTAGTCATACTAAAATGTTTATGTTTACGATTTAAGAACACAAGAACACTAGTTTAGTTCTCACTAAACTAGTGTTCTTGTGTTCTTAAATGAAGACATAATCAATGAAAACATAATCTAATCATTCTTCTTCAGAATGTTTAAAGTTTATGTCTAAGAATACTGGAATGTTTATATACGCTAGGATGTTTATGTTTAAGGATACTAGAATGTTTAGTCAAACTAGAATGTTAAACATAAGTATTAGAATACTTATTAGAATATTTATGTGTAAGAAGTAATCAACTAGTTCATCAGTATTGAAAATTCGAAATCATTTAATGCTAAAATAAATGGTGCGTAACTTCTGTTTTTACAAATGGTTTTGCAATGGTAAAATTTATGTAACCTCAGGTCTAATACGGTAAATATTTTGTTTAAATTTAGAGTGACTATAGCTATATTACTATATTATTATAGTCATTATATTACTATATAGACTAGAATGACTAATATTACTATATTTTATGGTATTACTATAGTCATTAGTCATTATAGTCTATACATTACTATAGTTAATGGTGCTACTTTAGTCATTAGTCATTATAGTCTATACATAACTATAGTTAATGGTGCTACTATAGTCATTAGTTATTATAATCTATATATTACTGTAATTAATGATATTACTAGGAATTAAGCGCATTAGTCGTTATAATCTATATATTACTATAGTTAATGGTATTACTAGAGTCATTAGTCATTATAGTCTGTATATTACTATAGTTATTGGCATTACTATAGTCATTATAACCTATATATTGCAATATTTTATGGCATTACTATAATCATTATAGTTTATATATTACTGTAATTAATGGTATTATTATAGTCATTTAGAGCTCAACGTAATGCACTAACAACCACACGCCTTTTAGTATAATTCAGCATGAGTTTAATTCCCTACGTATGCGTTTCAGCACAATTATACGTTCATACACGTTAACTTGCAAGCGGATTTTCCAATTCAGTCCTATCGCCTTCCTAATTTCTGTGTTTTGTTGACTTGACCAGATAGCGCATTTCCGAGGTGACAATTGACACGCGGATGGAATCGCTTGCTGATGTGGAAAATTTGCTTAAGAATGGATCTCGACAGAATCTCATTAGAACGGGGCCTATCGCCCATCTGCCAGCAAACACGGGCCTTTGCTCCAGCTACTTGGGTAAACTGAGTCGAATAGCAGAGCGATGTATGAATAGAATGGGGCTCCATTGTGCGGGCACAGATGTCAGAGGGCCTTAATCAATATTTTCCTGTTGGGTAAATTAAATATATAGAGCGGTTCAATGACACCAAGTAAATGTCTTTAACCTGAACGTGTAGACGTCTTTATCTTGAATTGAGAGAATGCGAGTGACGAATAAAGAGGGACGTCTATAAATTGAAAGCAGCAGTTTCTGGCAGGATTAGAGGAAAATATCAAAATATAAATAAGACTTAGAAAGAGTTAATGATGTACAAGAAGTTTATAAAAAGAGTAGAACAATAAAAGTTTTATTAAAAATTAATATGAGATTTTTTTTAATTTTGTAGAAATGCATGATTTTTGCCATTTTTCATTATATTTGATGTGCAATCATTTTATATCAATCATTCCTATATCAATAATTTTTGTTCGTATCATTCAATCATATCATTCCATATCAATCACTCATTCAATATCTATACACATTCAATATGAATCATTCGTTCATATATCAATAATTTTTAAAAATCAAGTGTGCTTTTTATGTTTAAGAAAACTAGAATATTTAAAAACACTAGATTTGTCTTATTAAAATTTGGATTTAAGAACAGTAGAATGTTTAAGAATACTAGTTTAGTCATACTAAAATGTTTATGTTTACGGTTTAAGATCACAAGTTTAGTCACACTAGAATGTTTATGTTTAAGAATATTGGAATATTGAAGAACACTAGTTTAGTCTTATTAAAATTTGGATTGAATAGTTTAATTCTCCACGTATGCGTTTCAGCGCAATTATAGGTTCACACACGTTAACTTGCAAACGACATTTACCATTCAATTCCCGTCAACTTCCTAATTTCTGTGTTTTGCTAACTTGACACTGATAGCGCATTTCCAAGGTGACAATTGACAAGCGGATGGAATCGCTTGCTGATTTGGAAAATTTGCTTAAGAATAGATCTTGACAGAATCTCATTAGAACGGGGCCTATCGCCCATCTACCAGTAAACACGGGCCTTTGCTCCAGCTACTTGAATAAACTGAGTTCGACCGAACGACAGAGAGAGGTATGAATGGAATGGGGCTCCATTGTGTTGGTACAGATGTCAGAGGGCCTTAATCAATAGTTTCCTGTTGGGTAAATTAAATATATAGAGCGGATCAATGACACCAAGTAAATGTCGTTAACCTGAACGGGTAGACGTCTTTATCTTGTACTGACAGAATGCGAGTGACGAATAAGGAGTGACGTCTATAAATTGAAGCAGCAGTTTCTGGCAGGGATTAGAGATAATGATTAAAATATAAATAAATCTAGAAAGAGTTAATGATATATAAGAAGATTATAAGATAACAAAATTATAGATAATATCCTATTATTTTTTTATAAAACTATAAAAGTTGTATTAAAAACTCTACGAGAGCTTCGAGAAATTTGTAGAAATGTGTGACTCTTGGCATTTTTTTTATCGTATATAATGTCCAATAATTTTATATCAATCATTGATATATTAATAATTTTTATTCATTATATCTATCATATCATTCAATACCAATCATTCAATATCAATAATTTTTATTCAATATATCAATCATATCATTCAATAATCATTTATTCATATAACAATCATTTATTCATATATCAATTATTTATAGACCAATCATTTTTAAAAATCAAGTATGCTCTTACAAGGTCAATTATTGATTACAATTTAAAAAGAGTTAAATGTTAAAAGGGGTTACCCTAGTAAATGTCTTATCATGTATTTGAATAAACTTAATGTAAAAATTCTGAACATGTTAAAAAGAGTTTTTTTAATTAACATTTATTAAACATACACTGAAGTGACAAAAGTCATGGGATAGCAATATGCAAATTTTCAGATGGCAGTAGCATCGCGTAGAACAGGTATAAATGCGCAGTGCTTTCGCAGAGCTTTCATTTCTGTTCAAGTTATTCATGTGAAGAGGTTTTGACGTGATGATGACCGCACGACCGGAATTAACAGACTTTGAACGCGGAATGTTAGTTGGAGCTAGACGCATGGGTCATGCCATTTCGGAAATCGTTAGGGAATTCAACATTCCCAGATCCACTGTGTCAACAGTGTGCCGAGAGTATGAAATTTCAGGCATAACATCCCACCATGGACAGCGCAGTGGTCGACCGCCTGCACTTAACGACCGAGACTGGCGACGTCTACAAAGGGTCGTAAATTCTAACAGAAAAGCAACACTGCGTTAAATAACAGCAGAAATCAATGTGGGACGTACAAGGGACTTGTCTGTTAGAACTGTGCGGAGAAATTTGACTTTCTTGGGCTATTCCAGCAGAAGACCGACTCGAGTGCCTTTACTGACAGAACGACATCGCTTGCAGCGACTCTCGTGGGCACGTGAGCATATCGGTTGGTCCCTAGATGAATGGAAAACCGTGGCCTGGTCCGATGAGTCACGATTTCAGTTGGTAAGAGCTGATGGCAGGGTTCGAATGTGGCGCAGACCCCACGAAGCCATGGACCCAAACTGTCAGCAAGGCACTGTTCAAGCTGGTGGTGGCTCCGTAATGGTGTGGGCTGTTTTTTCATGGCATGGACTTGGTCCTCTGGTGCGACTGGAACGAACATTGACTGGAAATGCTTATGTTTAGCTACTTGGAGATCACTTGTAGCCATTCATGGACTTCATGTACCCAAACAACGATGGGATTTTTATGGATGACAATGCGCCATGTCACCGGGCCACAACTGTTCGCGATTGGTTTGAAGAACATTCTGGACAATTGCAACGAATGATCTGGCCACCTAGATCGCCCGACATGAATCCCATCGAGCATTTATGGGACATCATCGAGAGGTCTGTTCGTGCCCAAAATCCTGCACCATCAACGCTTTCACAATTATGGACGTCTATCGAGACAGCATGGCTCAATATTCCTGCAGAAGACTTCCAATGACTTGTTGAGTCCATGCCACGTCGAGTTGCTGCACTTCGCCGGGCGAAAGGAGGGCCGACACGATATTAAGAAGTATCCCATGACTTTTGTCACTTCAGTGTATGTTATTACTACTTTTACTGTTAATAATAATAATAATTATTATTATTTAATCAGGTTATATTGTTGATATATTACCCCACTATTTTATTTATTGATTTTATTGCATTAGTTAAGTATTACAGTTATTTATTGTATAGAAGATGACCAATTGCAAATAATCATGTGTATGCCACATTTAGCGAATAAATGTAGTTTTGGAATTTTTTAGAAATGGGTGATTCTTGCCATTTTTTACTGTATTTGATGTGCAATCATTTTTATGTAAAGTATAAATATATATTAATTATAAATTAAATTATAATAATTATAATTCAAGTATTCTTTTACAAGGTCCATTATTGATTACAATTTAAAAGGAATTAAATGTTAAAATACGTTACTCATATAAATACTTCTCATTGTATTGACATAAACTCTATGAAAATTTTTGTTATAATGAGTTTTTTAGTTAAATTTTTTTAAACATATATTATTGCTTTTACTGTTAACAATGATGATACAACCTTTAATCAGTTTATATTATTGTTATATTAATCCAATATTTTATTTATTGATTTTAATGCATTAGTTAAGCATTGCAGTTATTTATTCGGTAGAAGATGATCAATTACAAATAATCTTGTGTATGTTATATTTAACGAATAAATGTAGTTCTGGAATTTTGTAGAAATGTGTGACTCTTGCTATTTTTTATTGTATTAGATGAGCAATAATTCATATATCAATCATATCATCCAATATCAAAACTCTGAACATGTTATAATGATTTTTTTAATTAACTTTTATTAAACATATATATGACGAGAACCTTTATTACTTTTACTGTTATAATAATACAATCTTTAATCATTTTATAATATTGTTATATTAATCCAATATTTTATTTATTGATTTCATTACGTTAGTTAAGCATCGCAGTTATTTATTCTGTAGTAGATAACCAATTACAAATAAACATGTGTATGATTTATGTTTTACGAATAAATGTATCGTTCAGTTCCAATATAAATTGTTTTTTTATATTCATAAAGATAAATTAAGTTTAAATGTCATTTGTAATTTTCTGTCAATTAAATGAAACAAAATAATTTAAGCCAATTGAAACGACTGAAATTGAGAATTTGTTTAAAGGAATCAAAATAATAAACTAAATACAAATTTTTCAAACATCTTTTTAAATAGTGTATTATAAACCAAAACAATTATAGCATCCTATTATAAACGAATGAAAATGATTAATTTTACACAAAACATATGATAAGAACATAAAAGCAGAAAAGATGATTATAAAAGCATAAAAGATTAATAGTATTGTGTCCTAAAATATCTACATTGTTATTCGTAATTTGATGTTCAAATTTTGTTAAAAAATGTAAATGACCACAAATACATACTATTTTATGTTTTACATATATTCAAAATATTTTAAGTACTAAATTTTGTAAGTTCTTTTGGAGAAGCTATATTTTCATCTCATATTAAAAGAAAAAATAAGTTAGTTTTAAAATATTGGTTTGTGATAATAAATTCAAGTATTATATTAAAAATCAAATTTATAACATACTTTATAACAAAACTGTTATAAAGTATGTTATAAATTTTATTTTTAATAGAAATTTATTATAGATGAATTTATTATAGTTGTATATTATTACAACTTTATTATAGATGAATTGCACCTGATTTTTTTTCCAGTTGAATTAAATATTGCTATCAAAATTTTTTTCAAATTAACAATAAAAATTGTTTTATGTAAACAAAAAACAGCAACTGATTACATTCTTACAAATTGAGTTGAAATATGGATTAAAAAAAAAAAAATTTACTTAATACTAAAACTGGAAATCCTAACAAGTTTGCAAGTTGCATAAATTGTTTTACAGCTTTTACAAATAGAATGCTCTTTCTGATTAATTAAGTAAACTTGATAAATTAAACTTCATTGAATTTCCTAGTTTAATTTCTAACATAAAAAAAATTTAGAAGCGTATTTTAAATAAACAACAAAAGATTTGTTTTCGTCACATATGTATAGGTTTTTTTAATAAGATGAAATTTAATTAGAGTGCGTGCTTACAAATAAATAATTTGTCTTATGACACACTTTTCTTAATAAGCACGACTCGGAATTTATTTAAGTTTAAAGAAAGATAAACTAAATGTTTTTTCTCCTCTTTAAGAAGGCAAACAAAGAAAATAAGCTTTCTTCTAAAGGGTAAATAAAAGCTTTTGTCCCTTTGTCATTGTTAGCAGTGAGTAAAGTTTTGTTTGCATTTACGCCAAAGTCAAGTCGTGATTTTGAGTTGCCAGATTTCTTCAGAATATCGTTCAGCGAATAATTTCCCACTTCTCGGATCAGAAGAAAAGAAAGAATTTTGTGTTTATATTATAGTGCATTTTATTAATAAGAAATAAAAAATAATAATGATTAATTATTTTATTCTTCAATTTATTTTGTGATTTTTAATTTTTAAAAATTTTTTTTTATAAATTTTTTTTATAAAATTTTAAAAAATTTTTTTTTTTTTCAACTATTTTATTTTCTTCTTAAATTTTTTTCCATTTTTCATTTTTAATAATTTTTTAAAAAAACTTTTACGATTTTTTCTTAATTTTTTTTCTTTTTTTTCAATTATTTCATTTTCTTCTTTAATTTTTTTTCATTTTTCATTTTTTAATAATTTATAATAATCAGGTCCCATGGAAAATGTAAACAAATTTTATGTATTAAAAGAGAGGTAAAGACATTAAAAAAATTACAGATTTCAGGGTATGGTTTGGTTTGTCGCTCTACAGTCATTTTGTGTACACTTTAGACTAATTAGACCGAGACCTACAGTTTGACATGTGTTCCGAACCACTGACAAACATCCATGCCGCGGTCAAGATTCCAACCTAAAGCATGTGGTATCAAAGGCCAGAGCGATAGCTAATTGGCCATCAGTCCACCATAGATTTCAGGGAAAATGTCGAAATTTGAAAGTGGTCAAGGAAACGAAAAACCATTGATTAATTATAGTTCCAGAAAACATTACCTATATATATTTTATGGGTAATAAAAAGTCAAAATAAATGATAATCTTACTACTAAAAATAATGATAAATGTTACAAATTATAAACTGACAGAGGATAAACATTTAACGAAATTACTGAAAGATGAGAAAGCCTCATTAAATTATGATGAAATGAGAAATATTTGTTTTTTAACGAGAATGCAAAAAGGAAAGAAATTTAATATTTAAGGCTGTTAAGCAAAGCAGAACAGTTGGCCTGAAGCAAGATAAGGGTGAAAATGAGATTTTAAGCGTATAGCTAATATAATTTTTGAGTAATATTCTTTAACACACTGGTTTTAAACGGTGAGTAAAAGAAAATTCTGTATTTTATTATTTTTTATTTTTACAAACATTAGAGTGTTAAAAGTTTACATTTTCATTTCTTTGAACAGAAAGTTTCTCTTAGAAATATTATCTGTACTAATTATCAGAACAAATAAAGTTTTGTTTGAGAAAGCTTTAAGGACATAGTTTTTTTATAGGTAACATAGTAAAATATAATTTTTTAAACATAATTTTTACATAGTTTAAAAATAAGAATTTTGTTTTTGTTTGAATACATCATGCTAAAATATATATTCGAAAAGAAAATACAATGTCGTAAAACATGCAATTCAGTATTTGTTTTATATTAAAACTACTAAATTGCAACGAAACTAATAAACTACTAAACTATCAAATTATATTTCAAATTTTCTTCAATTTCATTTATAGCTTCAAAAAACACGAGCTAGAAAAATGAAAATATCTCATCGTTTTTTCTAAGAAAAATGTACAGCGAAAAGTTTTCGAATCTTCAATGTTTAAATGGAAATTTTTTTCATAACATTTTTTTTCCTTACGATATGTATATAAGTTTTATTTTGATTATTTATGGATATACCATAAATGCAGGTTTTTTTAACAGGCAGAAAAATAAAATAAGGAAGTTCTTTTCAAAATTTGCTTTAAAATTATACATTAATTCATAACATGATTTAAAATTTAGCATCTGGGAGTGTACTTAATGAACTAAAATGTTTTAGTTTATGGCACTTTTATTTTAAAAAGGGCACATAAAATAAATTTATGTGTCTTTTATGTAATTATGTAATTTATATTATTTACTTCATTTTTGTTCTTAGGAAAATGTACAGGATAATTTTTTTCGGAATCTGCTTAAGATTTTAGCTTATTACTTATAAAAAAACTTTAATTTTAAATTGAAGTTTTCTATTTTTTTTTAATATTTTCGCTATTTTTAATACATTTCTTTACGTGTTTGAATTCCATTGATGGCATACTTTGCATTCATTAGTTTGGAAATTGAGTGGATCTTGTGTTAGAGTATCTCTCATGGAGAAAGGAGACTTTACTATGTTTTCTTTTTTAATTTCAGATGAAAGAGCGAGACAAGTGAGAAGTTCTCGCGAATCATTTATAAACCGGTTTGTCTCCGCGTGGATGGAACAGCATTTGTTGCAGTAACTGCTTCCAGAAATGAGGAGATTCCTTGGCGATTGCGACAGAGTGTGTAAAGATATGTCGCATCGTTAGTTGGTGGGAGTTTCCGGGTTTTATCTCATACGACATATAAATACGGACATTTAGTAACAGGACATTTAGGAATGATGTGGGTGAGAAGAAGTCTGATTGAGCTCCGTGATGCTCTACAGTCATATGAGACCTACTACACCGCATCTCTGCGCCTAGAGCTGAGTTGTCCTTTTACAGTTTGGGAATGAGATAGATGAGAAGTTTGATTGGGCTCCGTGGCGCTCTACTATCACATGAGACCTACTACTACACTACTACTACTACTACTACAACACACCGCATAAGTGCGCCTAGAGCTGAGTTGCCCCCTTACAGTTTGGGAATGATGTGAGTGAGAAGAAGTTTGATTGAGCTGTGTAACGCTCTACGGTAAGAGACCGGGACCTACGGCTTAAAATGGATTCAGACCCATCTACAAACATCTATGGCACCGCCGAGATTCAAAACCGAAACCTTTGGTACCGAGCGCCAGAGCTATCGACACTCGACCATTCGGACCCCAAGCCAAGAGATAAAGCAACTTGCTTTAAGCAACTAAAGCAACTTTGCAACTTTGCTCAACTTGGTCGGATTCTTGTTGGACAGAATTTCTGTAACGAAAATATGAGACAAGCGAGTTGTTGTTGCTCCGAGTGTCTCCGTCTGACCACAACAAACAAGCCACGTTATCTCTTGGCTTCACTTGACAATCAACAGAATTGAAATTCTTGATTTTGTTGGTGGTGTTGGATATCAGTGGACTTTATGTTACACTTATCCACGTACAATACACCGACGGCAGATGAAAGGTTTGGTTTGTCGCTCGCCATCTTGTGTACACTTCAGGTTAATTAGACGAGGGCCTACAGTTTAATGTGGATTCCGAAAAGCTAACAAACAACCATGCCACCGCCAGGATTTGAATCTGAAGGTGGTTCCAAAGGCCAGGCCCAATTGGCTATCAGGCCGCGATTGATGAAAGGAGGAAACTATTCTTCACATCCCGTATTTGCATCCTGTGTGAGAGAAAATCCGAAAAACTCCCAGTCTGATTAATGATGCGACACATCTTTACACAAGCTGCTACAATCGAAATTGAATTGGCCAACTTTCAATTTAATTTCTTTTAGAAGACATTTATTCCTCCTTTCATTTCCTGGGAGCTATTGTTGTAATATACTTAATAAAACACTATTTTCAAGGATTAAAAAATACACATATTTTTGTCAATAATTAACAAAACATATGAGAAATTTGAGCATATTTAAATTGCACAACTTATCTTATGAATCACAAAATGAATTGTCCTGTTACAAATCAGAGGAGGTGGTTACAAAAGACTGCTCAAGCCATGTTCTACTGTGTCCAAAAAGGACCCCGGACATATGATATTTCAATGTTTTTGTCTTTTTTAGGTTGTTGGCCCTTGACATCTGTGTGAAATTTTGCCTCAAAATATTCATTAGTGCTTGAGTTACGCTTGGTTTTGTGAGATGATCAAACTGATTCAGGCGATTTTTTAAACGGTGGTGATTTTTTAAACGACTCAAAACGGTGTTGCCGCAGTGGTATTTTGAGTTTAGGGAATAACCAGAAGTAGCACGATGCTAAATCAGGTGAACACGCTGGTTGTGGAGCGATGTGGGTTTCATTTTAGGCACAAAAGTCCCGAAGAATCAATGCAGTGTGAGCTGGCGCATTCAGTGTTTTCGGTACCAATCAAGATTTGACGCATTTGAGGCCCAAAACAACTTTTAAAATGGAATTTTGAAATTTCAACATCATCAGCAAGATCTCTAATTGTAAATAGACAGTTTACAAGCACCAAATCTTTAATATTTTGGACGTGAGCTCCGTCGGTTGAGGTTGGTGATCGACCAGAGGACTCTTCGTCTTTAACGCGTTCTATGCCTTCTTTGAATTGTTCTTACCACTTCTAAACCTTTTTTTCCGATATAGGAATGCTCACCCGAATTCCTACTGCAACATTCTATACGTTTCTGTAAGCAAAATTTAACGGAAGTTCTTGCTCAATTAATTCAAACACATCAAAAATCACCGCAGTCAGTTTTAGCGTCTCACAAAGCCACGTGTAACTCAAACACTAATGACTTATAAACTTTTGACGACAATTTTCACACAGATATCAAGGACAGTGCCAGCAACCTAAAAAAGGAAAAAAATAATTGAAATTCCATTTGTAAGGTATTTAATGAAACATTATTTTCAAGGATTACAAAAAATACATACACTCTTTTGTCAATAATTAACAAAATATATGATAAATTTGAGCACATTTCAATTGCGAAACTTATCTTATGAGAACTGCCATTTTACAAATGAGAGAAGGCAGTTTCAAAAGACTACTCGAGCCCTGCATACAAGCTAACTTCCAGACTTCTACTAAGACGATGTTGATACTGCCTTTGTTTGTCCCGCTTACACTTATCTGCGCATGGTCGGGCTCTCCAGTCACGCCTTATCATAAAAACAGCCATAAAAGCATGCCTACGAACTCGTTTATTCGTTTATGACCGATGGAAAGGGGCCGTAACTGTAATTCCCTTTCTTTCACCAGAAGACTCAATTCGCGAATATGGAAGCGAATTCCCTTTATGCCGAAAGATGTCCGAATATTATGGAATTAGTTCTGGGGAATATATGTGCTTTCGAAAAGCATCTTTTACGAAATAATGGCGAATTCAACTTAAAATAGTCGCTTTGAGTCGTTTTATGCTTCAATACAAAAGGCTTTACAAATTTAGGAGTTATGTTTTTCATAAAGAAATACATTCTATCTCTATATAAAAAGATTATCCACATAAAAAATATGTGTCCGAAATATTACTATTACTGTTTTTTTAATTTAACAAAAATGGTACGAGATTTTCCTTGGATGGCGTTTCCGACATTTATGTACATTGAATTTTGGACTCTCCTTACGCCTTTAAACATGTTTAGATTGTGTTTTTGTTCTTTTAAAGCAGCTGGCAATACAGAGACAGTTCATCTTTATGCCATAAGCAAAGGCTGCACCGCTGTTACTCATTTAGCACTCCCCAGGGGGCATGTGTTGCTTGAAGATGCTTGCCTGGCTACGAATGCGAGTAACACTACTCCCACAAGGCTCAACGATTCTTTTAGACCTTGACCTACGTTTAAAGTGGATTCCAAACCATTACAAAAATCCATGGCACCGCAGGTCTAGAACCCGAAACCTGTGGCACCACGGCAAGAGATAACAGGGCTTGTTTGTTGTGGTCAGACAGAGACATTCGGAGCAGGAGGAAATGTCTTATACTTGTTCGACCTGATGGCCTGAGTGCTTTTAGTATCACAGGTTTAAAAGTGAAATCCTGGCGGTGGCCTGGAGGTTTGTGAGTGGCTCAGAATTCACTTTAAACTGACGCCCCGTTGTAATTAGTCTAAAGTATGCACGAAAAAAAGTCGTTCTAATTAGCCTTGGTCGTTCTAATTAGCCTAAAGTGTGCACAAAATGACGGTAGAGCGACAAACCAAACCAAACCAAACCATATGCTCATTACACAGATGCTGGCCAACTTTCATTTTAAGTTCTTTTGAAGGCATTTACTTCCCCTGTCATATCCTGGCAGCTATTGTTGTAATATATTTAATAAACATTATTTTCCAGGATTAAAAAAACATACACTCTTTTGTCAGTAATTAACAAAATATATCAAAAATTTGAGCCCATTTCAACTTAATCGAGCTTCTTCTGAAGCACAAAAAGAGCTGCCATTTCACAAATGAGAGAAGGCAGTTACAAAAGATTCCTTCAGCTATGTACACAAGCTAACTTCCAGACTTCTACTAAGACGATGTTGATAGTGCCTTTGTTTGTCCCCTTACACTTATCAGCGAACTGTTGGGCTCTCCAGTCACGCCTTATCATAAAAACAGCCGTAAAACCCTGCCTACGATCTCGTTTATTCGTTTACGACCGATGGAAAGGGGCCATAACTGTAATTTCCTTTCTTTCACCAGAAGACCCAATTCGTGAATATGGAAGCGAATTCCCTTTATGCCGAAAGATGTCCGAATATTATTGAATTAGTTCTCGGGAATATATGTACTTGCGAAAAGCATCATCCACAAAATAATGGCGAATTCAACTTAAAATAGTCGCTTTCAGTCGTTGTAAGCTTCAATAAAAAGGGCTTTAAAAATTTAGGAGTTATGTTTTTCATAAAGAAATGCATTCTATCCCTATATAAAAAGATTATCTACATAAAAAAATATGGATCCGAAATATTACTATTATTGTTTTTTTTACTTTAACAAAAATGGTACGGGTTTTTCCTTGAACGGCGTTTCCGATATTGAAGTACATTGAATTTTGGACTCACCTTACGCCTTTAAACATGTTTATATTGTGTGTTGTTGTTCTAATGCAGCTGGCAATACAGAGACTGTTATTCTTTATGCCATAAGCAAAGGCTGTAACTCTGTTACTTCCTTTAGCATTACCCAGGGGGCATGTGTTGCTTGAAGATGCTTGCTTGGTTACGGATGCGAGTCACACTACCCCACAATGCTCGATCCTATTAGAGCTTGACCTACAGTTTAAAGTGGATTCCAAGCCACTACGAACATCCATGGCACCGTAGGTCTAGAACACGAAACCTGTGGCACCAAGGCAAGAGATAACGTGGCTTGTTTGTTGTGGTCAGACAGAGACATTCGGAGCAGGAGTGAATCACTTGTCTTATACTCGTTACACGACCTGATGGCCAATTGGCTAGCGCTCTGGTCTTTAGTATCACAGGTTTAAAGTTGAAATCCTGGCGGTGGCCTGGAGGTTTGTGAGTGGTTCGGAATTCACGTTAAATTGACGCTCCGGTCTAATTAGCCTAAAGTGTGCACAAAATGACCGTAGAGCGACAAACCAAACCGAACCATATACTCATTACACAGATGCTGGCCAACTTTCAATTTAAGTTTTTTTGAAGGCATTTACTTCCCCCTGCCATTTCCTGGCTGCTATTATTGTAATATACTTAGTAAATCTTATTTTCCAGGATTAAAAAAAAAACATACACTCTTTTGTCAGTAATTAACAAAATATATCAGAAATTTGAGCACATTTCAACTTAATCGACCTTCTTCTGAAGCACAAAAAAGAGCTGTCATTTTACAAATGAGAGAAGGCAGTTACAAAAGACTACTTGCGCCATGTATACAAGCTAACTTACAGACTTCTAAGACGACGATGTTGATACCGCTTTTGTTTGTCCCACTTACACTTATCAGCGAATGGTTTTGCTCTCCGGTCACGCCTTATCATAAAAACAGCCGTAAAACCATGCCTACGATCTCGTTTATTCGTTTATGACCGATGGAAAGGGGCCGTAACTGTAATTCCCTTTCTTTCACCAGAAGACTCAATTCGCGAATATGGAAGCGAATTCCCTTTATGCCGAAAGATGTCCGAATATTATTGAATTAGTTCTCGGGAATATATGTACTTGCGAAAAGCATCATCCACAAAATAATGGCGGATTCAACTTAAAATAGTCGCTTTCAGTCGTTGTAAGCTTCAATAAAAAGGGCTTTAAAAATTTAGGAGTTATGTTTTTCATAAAGAAATGCATTCTATCCCTATATAAAAAGATTATCCACATAAAAAAATATGGATCCGAAATATTACTATTATTGTTTTTTTTACTTTAACAAAAATGGTACGGGTTTTTCCTTGAACGGCGTTTCCGATATTGAAGTACATTGAATTTTGGACTCACCTTACGCCTTTAAACATGTTTATATTGTGTGTTGTTGTTCTAATGCAGCTGGCAATACAGAGACTGTTATTCTTTATGCCATAAGCAAAGGCTGTAACTCTGTTACTTCCTTTAGCATTACCCAGGGGGCATGTGTTGCTTGAAGATGCTTGCTTGGTTACGGATGCGAGTCACACTACCCCACAATGCTCGATCCTATTAGAGCTTGACCTACAGTTTAAAGTGGATTCCAAGCCACTACGAACATCCATGGCACCGTAGGTCTAGAACACGAAACCTGTGGCACCAAGGCAAGAGATAACGTGGCTTGTTTGTTGTGGTCAGACAGAGACATTCGGAGCAGGAGTGAATCACTTGTCTTATACTCGTTACACGACCTGATGGCCAATTGGCTAGCGCTCTGGTCTTTAGTATCACAGGTTTAAAGTTGAAATCCTGGCGGTGGCCTGGAGGTTTGTGAGTGGTTCGGAATTCACGTTAAATTGACGCTCCGGTCTAATTAGCCTAAAGTGTGCACAAAATGACCGTAGAGCGACAAACCAAACCGAACCATATACTCATTACACAGATGCTGGCCAACTTTCAATTTAAGTTTTTTTGAAGGCATTTACTTCCCCCTGCCATTTCCTGGCTGCTATTATTGTAATATACTTAGTAAATCTTATTTTCCAGGATTAAAAAAAAAACATACACTCTTTTGTCAGTAATTAACAAAATATATCAGAAATTTGAGCACATTTCAACTTAATCGACCTTCTTCTGAAGCACAAAAAAGAGCTGTCATTTTACAAATGAGAGAAGGCAGTTACAAAAGACTACTTGCGCCATGTATACAAGCTAACTTACAGACTTCTAAGACGACGATGTTGATACCGCTTTTGTTTGTCCCACTTACACTTATCAGCGAATGGTTTTGCTCTCCGGTCACGCCTTATCATAAAAACAGCCGTAAAACCATGCCTACGATCTCGTTTATTCGTTTATGACCGATGGAAAGGGGCCGTAACTGTAATTCCCTTTTTTTCACCAGAAGACCCAATTCGTGAATATGGAAGCGAATTCCCTTAATGCCGAAAGATGTCCGAATATTACTGAATTAGTTCTCGGGAATATAATATATGTGTTTGCGAAAATCATCTTTCACAAAATAATGGCGAATTCAACTTAAAATAGTCGCTTTCAGTCGTTTTCATGCTTCAATAAAAAATACTTTGAAAATTTAGGTTTTTGGAAAATGGAGTAATGTTTTTCATAAGAAAATATGAAAGGTCCATCTCTATATAAAAAAGATTATCTACTTAAAAAAATGTGTGCCCGAAATGTAAATATTATTATAGTTTTTTAATTTAATTAAAAATAGTAGGAGATTTTACTTTTACGTTTTTTTTTCGACATTTAATTGAATATATTGAATTTTGGACTCTCCTTACGTCTTTAAACTTGTTTAGATCGTATTTGTGGACAATGACAAATTGAAAAGTCCAGTTATATTTGAGTAAAAAATCATGACTCCCGAGAAATACAGGATAGTTCAATGATTGTAGGAGTGATGGTACAGCTTACTAAAACTTATTTTTTTTTTGTCTAGGAATGTAGGGTTGAGAGAGCAGAGTCGAGATACAACACTTTCAAACGAATTTCTAGTAAGAACCAGGCACAATTCCCCAATTGAACCCATAACGTGACGAGTTTTGAGGCCTATGGCTGGCGCTGGCTGGTGTGCATATTTAATTCTTATACTGTGTTTTCATTTACGAGATTCCAGTTGACTCAATTGAGGACCTTGTTACTTGAGTATCAATTACGGTTGCAAAATGCCTGACGTGTGTTTGCAAATCTCTCTTTGACGCTACCAAGAATGTACTACTATTGATTATAGCAATACTCAGCATTTATTGTACATATTGAGTCAAAGAGGCACTTTGTAATAGTGTTGCAAATAATGTTTTTTTTTTTTTTTTTTCATGTCACATTTTCTGTGTTAGTTCCTCAATGTGTGACTTACGACCCTACATTACTATACAAAAAAAGTTTGTTTTAGTAAGCTGTACCACTCTTCAAAGTTTGTACCATTACCGTTGTATCGCCAGGTTTTTATTGTAAAAATATCAAAACTCTTAAATGTAAAGCGTTGCCTTACGTTAAAGTTGATACCAGATATCCAGAAAACGCTAATGGATTGGGAAGCGCGCATTATTTTATAACATTATTACAATACATGCGTGTTTTTTAGCAAACCGCGCTGAGGGAGAAAAGCTACCACTTTCTAGTTTTATTCATTGACCTATTAAATAAAACTTTGGAGCTTTATAAAAAAACTCTTAAAACATAAAGCTTGCCTTCACTCAATGAGTAAAGTTGATACCAGATATAACAGAAAATCTAATGGATTGGGGAAGATTATTTTATACACATTTTTTAAAGACGCACACTTTTAGTCAAACCATCAGACCATCAGATGCCCACTTTTAGTTAATAATCATGACCTTTAAATAACCCTTTATTTAGCGTAAAAATATCAACAAACATAAATCTTGCCTTCACTCAGGAATAAAGTTGATATCAGGTCTAACAGAAAATCTAATGGATTGTGGAAAATTATTTATACATATTTTTTAAAGACGCACACTTTTGGTAAGACCATCATACTTTTAGTTAAACCATCATACTATAAGACGCACACTTTTAGTTAATGATAATGACCTTTAAACAACCTTATATTTAGCGTAAAAATATAGACACCCATAAATCTTAACTTCACTCAAGGAATAAAGTTGATATCAGGTCTAACAGAAAATCTAATGGATTGTGGAAAATTATTTATACATATTTTTTAGAGACGCGCACTTTTAGTTAATGATAATGACCTTTAAACAACCTTATATGTAGCGTAAAAAATATAGACACCCATAAATCTCAAATCTTCACTCATGGAATAAAGTTGATATCAGGTCCAGCAGAAAATCTAACGGATTGTGGAAAATTATTTATACATATTTTTTAAAGACGCACACTTTTAGTTAAGCCATTAGACATTTATTCATAAGAACCATTTAAAATTATCTGAATACGAAATTCAAAAGAAATAATACATTTTCAAAAATAATCCGTATGATTTTCTTTTTCTTCATGATCCATCTAAGAGTTTCCGAAAGCACACATAAATTTTTATTCTATGTACAGACAATGCAGATGGATTTTTCTGTTGGCATTTCTGTCACATCTATTTTATACACTTTGCACAAGAATTTTTTTTTCTTTTCTTCTGTATTTCTTTTCCTTTTAGCTTGCCACAAAGGATTTTGTTCAACGGTGAAGACATTTTATTCAATTTTTGAATAAGATAGGGTTTATACGACAGAGTTGACTCTAAATTAAAATTCCTAAATGTAATTGATTTGGACATAAAAACTGTGATTCAAGATACGGAAATTTGTTTAAACAGAATTGGATTGATCTATTTAAAGATATTTTAAATTATATCAGCAATCTTATGATAATTTTGAGAATTAAATAATTTTGATGATATGTAAGTTTGAAATCTTATTTCAAAAACATACAAATTTAAACAGGAGTGAAGTCACATTTAAAGAACAAGGGCCTGATGGCCGAGTGACTAGCGCTCTGGCTCTTGATAGCACAGGTTTCGGGTTCGAGTCCCGGTGGTACCATGGATGTTTGTAGTGATTCGGAATCCTCTTTAAACCGTGGATTCCGGTGTAATAGGATCATAGAGCGTTGTGGGGTTTGTGTTACACGCGTCCGTAGCCTATCTTCAAGCTACACGTGCCCGTGGTTAGTGCTAAATGATTAATAGCGGTGCAACACTTGCCTACGGCTTAAAGATAACCTGTCTTTGTATTGACAACAGCATTAGAAGAACAACATAATTCAATTCTATTTAAATTTAAAATATTCTCCAATAGTTAATTCCAATTTTCCTTCACTACGTCAAAATTTGACTTTTCAAAAATTTTTTCAATACCGTGTGCCCCGCAATTAAGTGCGAAATATTTACAGAACATATTACATTATTAGATAATCCATAGTACATATTGCACGTACTAGTATACCATAGCGCATATTACACGTACTAATATAAGATAGTACATATTACATTATTAGATAAACCATATATGTGGATAATCCATCCACATTACATATACTAATACACCATAGTACATATTATACGTACTAGTATACCATTTTACATATTACATGTAATAGTACACCATATTACATTAGATAATCACAGTACACATTACACGTACTAATGCACCATAGTACATATTATACATGCTAGTATATTATAATACATATTACATCTAATAGTACCCCCTATTACATTATTAGATAATCATAGTACACATTACACGTACTAATACACCATATTACATATTACATTGATAATCCATAGTACATATTACATGTACTAATATACCATAGTCTAATATGCATAGGTTCAAGACTCAATATTTTTTATTCAAAACGCAATTCAATTCTATTTAAGTTAAAAATATTCTCCAACAATTCATTCCAATTTTCCTTCACTGCATAAGAATTTGACTTTTCAAAAAATTCTTTCAATATCGTGTGACCATTTAATTGATCGTTTCGTTAAAAACGAACTACTTTTCTTTTATTTATCCCATTAATATCTTTGTGTATTTCATTTCTTCTTCAAACAGACTTAAATGTTCGTGCAGGCATCCCAAAAAAGATTGATGAGGTGCGATCATGATTTGAAATTCATGGTTAAGATAATTCCTCATTTCTCCTCACAAGTTTCCCAAACAGAACCTTCTCACTTTTTAACCTCAAAACGACTTTGACCCTTTGGGATTCATTAGCTAAAAATAAATTCCTTCCGATTCATCAAGTTTGTTTTCTCAAATTTTGAAAAACATTTACATATTTTTAATAGTTATCGATAAAGATTCCAACTGTTTTTTCTGCTATTAAATGAATACATGATTAAGTTCAAAATCTCTATTGCTTGTTGTTTCGTTCAAATTAAACTTCGAAATATTTAAAGTACATATTACATTATTAGATAAACCACAGTGCATATTACACGTACTAATATACCATGGTACATATTATACTTACTAGAATACCATGGTACATATTACATGTAATAGTACACTATATTACATTATTAGATAATCATAGTACACATTACACGTACTAATAAACCATAGTACATATTACAATGATAATTCATAGTACCTATTACACTCACTAATATACCTCAATCTTATATGCAATGGTTCAAATTCAATATTTTTTATTCAAAATACAATTCAATTCTATTTTTGTTTAAAATATTCTCCAACAGTTCATTCTTTCTCACTTTAACCTCTAAATGACTTTTACCCTTTGATATTCATTAGCTAAAATTAAATTCCTTCCGATTCTTCAAATGTTTTTCTTCAAATTTTTTGAAACATTTACGTATTTTTAATAGTTATCGATAAAGGTTCTTTTTTTACTATTAAATGAATGCAGAATTATGTTAAGTGCAAAAGTCTCTATTGATTGTTACTTCCTCTTCAATTAAAGTGTGAAATATTTAAATTTATGCAAAAATGAAGATGAGAAACCATTCTATTATGAGTAATGGTTTCTTGTAAATAACATGAAAGTTCTTCCAATTACCAAAGAGTCATTTGTTACTCAATTATTGGAATACAAGTTCTGTTCACAAATTTGTCATTAATAATTTTTCCGAAAATGTTATTTTTTTTGGAGGCAGTTTTTTTCTTATACTTGGAGCAATTTTCTTTTTGGATTATTAATAATAACAGATATACATTTTCACTTTTTTTCATGAAAATTTTGATGAAGATTAATTTTCAAAAATATTTTATTTTCAGAATAGTTTGTGAAAATTACTTTTTTTTCCTTTTTTCGTGATTAGGCTACATAAAAACTCATACAAATGATTTTTCTTGGAAATATGGATTAATGAAATACTTGCAGAGTTTTCCTATTTAGTTTTTCAGAAATGAACACACCATGTACTCTGCCCAAAAAAAGTTGGTATTTAAAGTTTAGAAATATATATATATATATATATATATATACAGGGTGACACTGTAAGTGGAAAGCACCTTCACCAAGGAAAAAGCATAAGAAATTGGATGGGAAAAATAGGTGGAATTTTTTTTTGGAACTTCCTTTCGATGCAGTACTGTTTCCCACTTCGTCAAGTATCTTCAGTTCAAATTTGAATTTATTCTTATGTAATATGTTAATATAATACGTTTTCTTTTTACAGCATTTTGAAAGTGGGACATTAATTATAATAATCCTGTATATGCTAAAACTCTAACGTTAAATGTATAGATTTATATTCTGATTTAGCAAAAAAATTAATTACATTCTTTATGTCTTGCAAGCAAAATTAGCAATTTAAAAATGCAAATATGAGTACTAAATGTTGTCCAGAAAGACCATAAAAGTGAGAAGGAATGAACTATTGGTGAATATTTTAAACAAAAATATAATTGAATTGTATTTTGAATAAAAAATATTAGTTTGAACCATTGCATATAAGACTAAGGTATATTAGTGCATATAATAGGTACTATGGATAATCATTGTAATACGTAATATGATGTATTAGTACGTGTAATGTGTACTATGATTATCTAATAATGTAGTATTTTTTAATAATATGTTTTCTTTTTACAGCATTTTGAAAGTGGGACATTAATTATAATAATCCTGTATATGCTAAAACTCTAACGTTAAATGTATAGATTTATATTCTGATTTAGCAAAAAAATTAATTACATTCTTTGTGTCTTGCAAGAAAAATTAGCAATTTAAAAATGCAAATATGAGTACTAAATGTTGTCCAGAAAGACCAGCAATAAATTTGCTAGAGAAATAAATTAGATTTTGTGTTGATTCTAACAAGAAGTAAGGATATTACCACTTAGGATATTACTCTGCATATTTAATTATAATGACTGTGATACGCACTCGATAAATTACGGTATTATGTAACTCCATTTTTCTCACTTGATTCATTTCCAGAAGTGCTTTTGAGGATAGAAAATGGAACTGCTTGAAGTTATAATATTGATTAGAATTCTGCATTTTCTGAATTAAATTCATATGGTTTTAAATCAGAAAACGAATTGAAAGGTGAAATTTAAAAGTCATACGTGGTGTCACTACTATAAATTGTATAAGACAATCTCGCTCGTTACATTTGAGAAAATTAAGTGACTGATATTCCATGGATTAATAAAATTTTTCAATTGTAATATATTATAAGGAGCCTGATGGTCGAGTGACTAGATCTCTGGTGATCGGTGCCACCGTTTTCGGGCTCGAGTCCTGGCTCTGACATGAATGTTTGCAGTGGTTCGGGGATAACCGGTCTAATATGACTGTACAGTGTTGGGCGTAGGTCTGACATCCCTATCTCGTAAAAAGTAAACATCTCCTGTCTAGAAATCTGCCAGCAGCCAGCCTTGGCCCACCATCAGCCTGTTGTGCCACTGACGATAATGATGAAATTACTCTACAGCAGACATGGCAAATTGGAGAAAACTTCACAAAATCTTTTGAGGAGCGTATATTTTATTCAGGATAACACCGTATAAAAGACAAAGTGGTTAATCAGGTAGAACAATTTAATAAAGGATTAAGGATGTCAATGAAAATCCTTTTTGTGTGTAAATGTGTATTGGTGGGTTGATTTTTATTGAATTTTCAGAATTGCTTTTACTAAATCTTCAGAAACGTTTTTTATTATATCTTCAGTATCAGATCTTTATAAAAAATGCACATAACCTCCAAGATTAAATCAGACTGCAATTTGGTTTGGTTTGTCGCTCTACGGTCATTTTATGCACACTTTTGGCAAATTAGACAGGAACCTACAGTGTAACGTGGATTCCGAATCACTACTACTACAATTACACTACACCATATCATTGTACCTAGAGCTGAGTTGTCTATTTACAGTTTGGGGAATGACATGAGTGAGAAGAAGTCTGATTGGACTCCGTGCCACTCTAACGTGGATTCCCAACCACTAACAAACATCCATGCCACCTCCAGGATTCGATCCTGAAGCCTGTGGTACCAAAGACCAATGGGTCATCAGATCACCAGACTACGCAAGAAAGAACAATACAAATATATACAAAAATATTAAAGAAATTACAGAAAAAAACCCAAAACGTAAAATGAAATATAAAGTAATTACAGAAATATAATTACATTTTTAGGTACATGGAAAAAAAGCATATAAATTTATAAATAAATTACATTGGTCGATGTACACTACATTTAATATTTCTGCATAACGTAAAGAAAAACATCATCCTAGAAAGTGTATCTGGATAAATAACGGACAGCCCTCTCCGCAAATTAAAATCCCTCCAGTTGAAATCTAGAAACATCTTGCAAACCAAATCCTCAGAATCCATTGTTACTAACAAGTGCTCCGTAATCCCCTCAAATGGAATCAAACTCTTCGGACAAAACACGTCCTTGAGTGTAATAGAACACAATCAAGAAGATTATCCATAGATTTTCAGCGCGAGAATGAAATCTGGTAGTTGTGGCGAATGGCACTTCGGCAGACATGACAATGGGAGAGAATCTTCTCGCATCTGCTGATGAGTGTATATTTAATTCATAGTCAACTACAGATAAAGGCAACAGGGTTATGATCTGGAAGGAATTGCGCGAAAAGCGAAGAAAGACTGCTTTTTTATCTGCGAATATGCATGTGTGATATTTACTCATACTTCAGAAAAGAATTTTATTATATCGTCGGTATCCTCTTTATAAAGCATGCGCATAGCCTTTAAATTTAAATCAGACTGCTGTAGATAAGTAACAAAACCTATTCACAATAGGACGAACAACGCAAGAAAAAACAATACAGATATACTATATATAAAATCATCATCATCATCAGTGGCACAGCACTTAAATGGTGGGCCGAGGCCATCTGCCTACTTGCAGATTTCAAGACAGGAAATGTTTTTTTTTTACGGCGTAGGGTTGACAGCCCTATGTCCAACTCTCTACAGTCAGATTAGATCGGGACCTACAGTTTTTAAAGTGGATTCCGAACAACTACAAATATCCATGGCACCGCAGGGACTCGAAACCGAAACCTGCGGCAGCGAGTAACTGTTTCGTTTGTCCCTCTACGGTCATCTAATGCACACGAGATCTAAACAAACCGGAGCCTACAGTTTAAAGTGGTCTCCGAACCGCTACAAACATCCACGGCACCTCCAGAACTTTAAATCGAAACCTGTGGTACCGAGCGACAGAGCGCTAGCCACTTGGTCATCAGGCCCATATATATATAAGCATTAAAGAAATTACAAATAAAACACAAAATGTAAAATAAAATATAATATAATTACAGAAATATAAATAAATTTATAAGTACATGGAAATAAAGTATATAAATTTATAAACAAACTACATTTGCTTATGTACAATACAGTTAATACTTCTCTTTTGCATAAAGTAAAGAAAAACTGCTTCCTAGGAAACGTATCCGGGTAAATAATTGACGGCCCTCTCTACAAATTAAAATCACTCCAGTTGAAATCCAGAAACAGCTTCCAAGCCTAATCCTCAGAATCCTTTGTTGTTAACAAGTGCTCCGTAATCCCCGCAAATGAAACCAAACCATTCGACAAAACACGTACTCGCGTGTAATAGCACCACAAGAAAGAAGATTGCCCAGAGAGCTTTTGAGCGCGAGAATGAGATCTGGGAGTTGTGGTAAATTGCTCTTCGGCAGACACGACAATGGCAGAGAATCTCCCCGCATCTGCTGATGGGCGTATATTTAATTCATAGTTAACTGCAGATAGAGGCAAGAGGGTTGTAATCTCGAAGAAGTAATTGCGTATGGAGAGACTACTTTCTTTGTATGCGAATGTGTGTGTGTTTATTTTTACTAATACTTCTAAAGAAATAGTAAAAATCTTTTCTGAATTGATTTTTACTTAATCTTCAGAATCAATTCTTTACAGAAAAAATTAAATTAGACTCCAAAATTAAAAAAATTAAATTAGACTCCGTCACAGGCGAGTGGTCCATGGCTAATTAAGCTTCACTTTAGCGAGGAACCACTAGGACTGAAGATTGACTAAACCTCAAGACAACAATCTACGATCATATTAGACCGAGAACTACTGTTTAAAGTATCCACTTTAAAGAGTAGTTCTTTGTCTAATAGGATCGTAGAGCGTTCCAAACCCCTACAAACAACCATGGCCCACAGAGACTCAAACCCGTACCCTGTGGCACCGAGCTCCAGAGCGCTAGACACTCGGTCATTCAAGCTCCTACACAAAATGTAAAATAAAATATAATATAATTATAGAAATATAAAGAAATTTAAAAACACATGTAAACAAAGCATATACATTTATAAATAAACTGCATTTGCAGATGTATACTACATTTAATACTTTTCTTATGTATAAAGTAAATAAAAACACCTTCCTAGAAAACGTACCTAGATAAATAACTGACAGTCCTCACCACAAATTAAAATCACTCAAGTTGAAATCCAGAAACAGCTTCCAAGCCAAATCCTCCGAATCCATTGTTATTAACAAGCGCTCCGTAATCCCCGCAAATGAAATCAAACTACTCGAACAAAACACGTCCTCTAGTGTAATAGTACCGCCAGAAAGAAGGTTGCCCAGAGAACTCTTCAGCGCGAGAATTAGATCCGGGAGTTGTGGCGAATCACTCTTCAGCAGACACGACAATGGCAGAAAATCTCCTTATTACATCTGCTGATGTGCGTGTATTTTATTCATAGTTAACTGCAGATAAAGGCAACAGGGTTATAATCTGGAAGAAGTAATTGCATAGGGCGAGACTGCTTTTTTGTGTGTATGTATACCTTGATTTTTCTTAAAACTTCAGATCTGATTTTTACTAATTCTTCAGAAAAGATTTTTTACTATTTGTTCAGAAACATCTTTTTTTACTAATTCTTTAGAAATGTTTTTTTTGCTAATTCTACAGAAAAGAATTTTTACTAATTCTGCAGAAAAGAGTTTTTACTAATTCGTCAGAAATAATTTTTTTACGAATTCTTCAGAAATGATTTTATATCAATTCTTCAGAAGTAATTTTATATTAATTCTTCAGAAAAGATTTTTTTAGTAATTCTTCAGAAATGATTTTTTACTAATTCTTCAGAAATGATTTTTTTCCTAATCCTGCAGAAACGAATTTTTACTAATTCTGCAGAAAAAGTTTTTACTAATTCGTCAGAAAAAATATTTTTATTAATTCTTCAGAAATGATTTTATATCAATTCTTCAGAAATGATTTTATACTAATTCTTTAAAAAAGATTTTTTTACTAATTCTTCAGAAAAGATTTTTACTTAATCTTCAGAAAAGATTTTTACTTAATCTTCAGAAAAGATTTTTACTTAATCTTCAGAAAAGATTTTTACTTAATCTTCAGAAAAGATTTTTACTTAATCTTCAGAAAAGATTTTTACTTAATCTTCAGAAAAGATTTTTACTTTATCTTCAGAAAAGATTTTTACTTAATCTTCAGAAAAGATTTTTACTTAATCTTCAGAAAAGATTTTTACTTTATCTTCAGAAAAGATTTTTTACTAATTCGTCAGAAATAATTTTTTTACTAATTCTTCAGAAATGATTTTATATCAATTCTACAGAAATGATTTTTTTACTAATTCCACAATTATTTTTTACTAATTCTTCAGAAATGATTTTTTTTAACTAATTTTTCAGAAAAGAGTTTTTACTAATTTCTTCTAAAATAATTTTTTACTAATTCTTCTGAAATAATTTTTTCCTAATTCTTCAGAAATGAATTTTTTTGCTTAATCTTCAGAATAAATTCCTTATAGAAAGTGCACTATAACCTCCAAAATTAAATGAAACTCTGCAAGAAATATGTACAAAAACCTATACGCAGTAGGAGAAAAAAAAAAAAAAAAAAAAATACAAGAAGAAAATACTTAAATACAAGAAAATACTTAACATAACGATTTTACAGGAAAAAATATAAAATATAAGGAATATAAAATATAAATATATTATAGAAATATAAGAAAATTAATAAGCACGTGTAAGTGAAGCATATAAATTTATAAACAAAATACATTCGGAAATGTATAAACATATTTAATACCTCTATAACTGAAGAAAAACTGTATCCTTGATAATGTGTATGAACAAATTATTATCACTAATCTCTACAAATAAAGTGTTTGCCAGCTGCATTAGAAAGAAAAAAAAATCTCTACAAATAAAACATGAACACCATGGTAGTATATCACTGAAAATCACTCAGCTTGAGATCCAGAAATAGATTCCAAGACATATGTATTGTTATTAACAGGTGCACCATAATTTTCACAAATTAAATCAAACTAGATCACAAGACATTTAATACCTCTCTTATGCATAACGTAAAAAAAAAAAAAAAAACAGCTTCCTAGAAATCGTATCGGGATAGATAACTGACAGCCCTCTCCACAAATTAAAATCACTCCAGTTGAAATCCAGAAACAGCTTCCAAGCCAAATCCTCAGAATCCTTTGTTATTAACAAGTGCTCCGTAATCCCTACAAATTGAATCAAACCATTCGAACAAAACACGTACTCGAGTGTAATATCACCGCCAGAAAGAAGATTACCGAAAGAGCTTTTGAACGCGAGAATGAGATCTGGGAGTTGTGGCGAATTGCTCTTCAGCAGACATAACAATGGCAGAGAATCTCCTCGCATCTGCTGATGTGCGGATATTTAATTCATAGTTAACTGCAGATAAAGGCAAGAGGGTTATAATCTGGGAGAAGTAGTTGCATAGGGAAAGACTGCTTTTTTGTGTGCGAATGTGTGTGTGTGTATACGTTGATTTTTTCTAAAACTCCAAAACTGTTATTTATTAATTCTTCAGAAATTATTTTTACTTAATCTTCAGAATCAATTCTTTA
>BPLQ01000720.1:0-10061 GCA_021605075.1 Caerostris darwini
TACCTCGAAAAGCGAAAGCATCTCATTGGTATTACTCGAGCGATCTCTCAATAAGCAGACGGCCTTGGCACACCACGAGCTGTTACGCCAGGTGAAGAAATTTGTCGACGATTGCAAAGAAAACTCCGTGTCTTTTGAACAATAGGCTATATGTAATATAATAAGTTATAAACGAAATAGTAGTGCAGTGTAATATAATAGTTACTAATAGCAGAACAACACTGTGATAAATTTAGTTGTTAAAATTAGGTGTTAAATGATGTTAAATTTTTAAATGTTTAAAAGGTAGAATAGCCCACGCTGCAACTACAGGGATTTAACTGCATATAGTACACTCCAGCCAAAACAGTATGACCCACCCCTACATTTTTGTTTCAATGAACTCGCCTGGATGACGTGGAAGGCACGTGATCAGGTGGAAGTGATGTGCTGCTGTTAAGTGGTGGTATTAATCCATGCCAAGGCGGCGGTTGAAGCTGTGTTGCGCGTCTCAAAGGTGTCGTCAACTCGTTATTGACAGGTGGTCATAATGTTTTGGCTCGAGTGTATATTGGGAGTTGTAAATGGGCCTGATGGCCGAGTGGCTAACCACAGATTTTGTGTTTGATTCCCAACGGTGCCATGGATGTATGTAGTGGTTTGGAATCCACATTTAACTGTAGGTCCCGGTCTAATATGACTGTAGAGCGTAGGGGCTGACAACCCTACTCCTTAAAAAGAAAAGCCCATCTCCTGTCTCGAAATCTGGCAGTAGACAGGTCGCTTAACCATATGGTCATATTATACAGATTTTAGTTTATTCAAACAGGAAAAAAATATACATTGAAAAAAATTTTTTTCTTTAAAAAAATAGCAAAAAGAAAAGTGTTGTGAAAAAAGATAATAAAAATCAAATTACAATAGAGAATACATGAAATATTACAAAATTATGTATAATATTTGACGTATTCTCTATTTTAATTTATATTTTCAAAATGGCGTCTTCACGTTTCAGTTACAAGAAATTGAATAATATTCATTTTGAATTTAAATATTTTATGACGCAGAAATACTAAAAAATTCTTTGTACTCGAAAAAATGTTTTGCTTATTCATCCATTGATATTTTCTTGAAATGTTTTTATGATACACATTTCTCGATAAAAACATATAATTTAAATTACATTGAAAAATAAGTAACTTTGAAGTTCTGTAAAGATTAAATAATGCAGATTACGAACATAATATTATAAATAGAAGAATTTTTATTATATTTGAATTTAATTTTTATTCTTAAAAGGAGTTTTGACTTTTACATTAGATTTAATTTCCTATGAATTTTTATATAAATTCTCCTTAGAAATGCATATTATTTATAATGCAATTTCTTTAAGAAATGCATATAAGAGTTAATAATGCATATATTTAATGTTAAAAGACATTTCACTTTTTAAAAATTATGCTCGATTTCAGTTAAGAAAGTAAAACTATTTTTTAAAAAAGTGATAAAACCTAATTATTTATATTAGATAAGACACGAAATTTGAGTGAATGTTTGTTAAGACTTAAAAAAATATATAAATAGAATATTAAATAGCTTTTGCAATATACTTAGCAACATATATAATCTTTTAGTGTATTTCAGCCCGATGAAGGAATAAATATTCCAAAAAATATTTATTTAACAGCAGCGTTTAAAATTATTGTAAACATTGTATAAATACTACAAAAAAATAATAATAATAATTCAGTATTTATTTGATTACCTCTTTGTAAAAATATTTGCAGAAAAATTTCACTTACATTTGATTAAATTTACTATTTTTTTATTATTTAAATATTATTAGACAATATTTTCTCTAATAAACTAAAATATTATTAATTTAATTTTGTAACTTACTAATTTTTTGTGTTACTAGTAACTTATTTTTGTACTTACTGATTTATTATATTCTTCATCATCCATAATGTTACATAAAATATTTCTGCAATAAAAAAATAATCTAAAATGCTCTTTTAAATATAACTAATTTAGCTTAATCTATCTTGTAAATCATATGTATATTTTTATTTTTAGAATTCATATGTAATTTTTTCACGTTGATAATATAAAGTGTATTTTTTAGTATATTTTTAAATATACCTGTATCTCATAGCAAACTAATCCTTATTTAACATTATTTATTTGACTTTTTTCCTTTGCAATGTCCTTATACACAGTGAGCTCTGGCTTTTGGTACCACAAGCTTCAGGTTCAAATCCTGGCGGTGGCATATATATGTTTGTTTGTATTTCGGAATCCACAATAAGCTGTAGGTCTCTGTCTAATTAGCCCATAGTCTGTACAAAATGACAGTAGAGCAACAAACCTAACCAAACTATGCACAGTGTCTTTTCTTCTAATATACTTCATAAATATCTTAGAATCTTTTATGTTTTTTTTTAAATTCATTTATTGAATATTTTTTAAGAAATGCAGCATATCATCAAATAATTTTACTGAAAACATGGGCCTTGAAATATGGGAATTTTTTTTTTGTACTTGAAATGCGTAATTAAATAATAAAATAAAGAACTATCTGATATATGCGAATTTAAATAGGCGAACGAGAAAATGAGGCAAATAAATACAATATCGGATATATATATGGGGCTTGAACAGGTTTCGGGTTCTAGTCCCGGTGGTGCCATGATCGCAGTGCTTTGAGATCAACCTTAAACCGTAGGTCCAAGTCTAATATAACTGTTGGACGTAGGGCTGTCAAACCCTACCCCTTAAAAAGAAAAACTTCTCCTGTCTTATAATCTGCATGTGAGTAGACAGACTTAGCCCATCAAGGGGCTGTTGCGAAAATTATATATATTATAAATCCCATCGTCGGAAATGAAATGAACTACTACTTGGATGTTATGGATATTAACAAGAGAAGTCCCATAGAGCAGTTATAAAACATATAAAAATTGAGAAGGTACTGACATCAGTGACAACCAACATGCCTCGCAATTTCTATAAAGGGAAATGGGCTACTGGTTGGATGTTATTGGTATAACCAAGGGAAGATCCAAAGAACAATTATAAATAAATCAAACAAAAATTGAGAAGGTAGTGGCATCAGTGGCAACGATGCTTCACAATGTCTGAAGTGAAATTGGCTACCGGTTGGATGTTATTGGTATAACCAAAAGAAGTATTATATAGCATATAGCAGTTATAAAGCAGTTATATGTATAGCATATATGTATAACAGTTATAAAGCAGTTATAAAGCCTACAAAGATTGATAAGGTCCTAGGAGAGTCAGATAAAAAACTTTTAAAGTTCATGAACCAAGTTTTATTTTCTCTGGGTTCAAATTTTTTTTGCCAGATCTTTGTATAGAACTAAGTTATTGTCGTTTGTAATAACACTAATCATATTGAATCTAAATTATTAAAAAAAATTTCAGATTTTCAACAATGTTTAAAGAATTACTTAAATAAAAATTGTTGATTGTCCTTTTATGATAATTTTCTACATTTGTGTATGTATTTTACCTTACATATAAATAAATTTCAAAAATTCAAGTATGTTACGTAACAAATACAGTACATTTATCAATATATTTTAAAATATCCTTTATATATGAAGACAGACTTACTCTTTATTTATTTCACAGAATAAATAGTGACTTAAAACTCTAAAAACCCATCTAAAACTTCAAGTAAGCTGCAAACATTAATTTAAACAGAAGCATTTCTGACGTCGCGGGTAATTTACAACTCGATGGCTTTTCCTCTCTATTTCGATGGCTTTTATTTCTCGACCAGTAAAGCCGAGAGTGATGTTTTTCGCCCCTCAACACTCTGAAAGGAGACTCCGAGGAGGAAATAGACCACCACAAAAGCCTCGGTATCTGAGGTTTCCGAGTGGAGTTTCTCCAATAGATTTCTTTGATGTTTTCTTGCATGTAAATGTATGGGTCTTGCTCTGAGATATTGTGCTTACTTTTCTCCATGCATCTGTGCTCTTGAATGGTGAATAAATAAAGTGATGTAAATGGGTTTGAAGTCATTCAAAATGCATGGCTCCAAGAGTGAGCGAACTGTCGTTTCTTATATTATGGTGATGTTGTTTATTTCTTAAATATTCTTTTTGTCACTTTAAATTGTGTAACTCGTATGCAAATTCATGACTTGAACTTTTGAAGTATTAATTACAAGAATTGACTTTACTTATAAAGGGACTTTTATTTTTTATTCATATTGAAATTAAAAGTGTAATACTTGTGCTACATGTTGTAGTCTATCAGGAATATGGCACCTAAAGTCTTTGAATATAGTTTTTCAAGGATTTGATTTTCTCTGAATACAAATATACTGAGATATTTTTCCTCATTTATTCCCCCTTATTTCATCAATCTTAAATTGGCAATTAACTTCTGGGGCCTGATGGCCGAGTGGTTAGCGCTCTGTCACTCAGGTTTCGGATTCGATTCCTGGCGGTGCCTTGAGTGCTTGTAGTGGCTCTGAATCCATTTTAAACCATAGGTCCCAGTGTCATATGATTGTAAGAGCGTCAAGGAGCCAAGTCAGACTTCTATCTACGGATGCTCCATCACAACAGAAGCTGCCATCTTTCCCTTCAACCATGAGACCACACGGGTTCGTGGGCTTGATCTAAATGACTGCCAAGTTAGATAAGCAGAAACAGCAATAAATAAATTATTGTCGTTTGTAAGCAAAGCGACCTTCTTGAATCACACGGTATATTATTAAAGTTGTTTTCTTATTTTCTACAATGTTTAAAGAATTACTTAAATAAAAATTGTTGAATGTCCTTTTATGATAATTTTCTACATTTGTGTATGTATTTTAACCTAACAAACAAATAAAATTTAAAAATTCAAGTATTTTATCTAGCACATACAATACATTTATCAGTATATTTTAAAATATCCTTTATATACCATATGAAAACAGACTTACCCTTTATTTATTTCACAGCATAAATAGTGACTTAAAACTATAAAAACCCATCTAAAACTTCAAGTAAGCAGCAGACAGGGCTCTGGCGCACGGCAGGTTTCGGAATCGAGTCCTGGAGGTGCCATGAATGTTTGTAGTCATTCTAAATCCATTTTAAGCCATAAGTCCCAGTTTCATATGATTGTAAGAGCGTCACGGAGACAAGTCAGACTTCTACCTATGGCTGCTCCATCACAACAGAAGCTGTCCCCTTTTCCTTCAATCAGGAATCCATACGGATTCGTGGGCTTGGTCTAAAAGACTGCCTAGTGGTATAAGTAAGAACAGCAATAAATAAATTATTGTCGTTTGTAAACAGAGCAACCTTTTTTGAATCGCACTGTATATTATTAAAATTTTCTGATTTTCAACAATCTTTAAAGAATTACTTAAATAAAAATTGTTGAATGTCCTTTATTAACAACTTTCTACATTTGTACATGTATTTTACCTAACAAACGAATAAAATTCAAAAATTTTACCTAACAAATACAGTATATTTATCAGTATATTTTAAAATACCCTTTATATAATATATGAAGACAGACTTACTCTTTATTTATTTCACAGCATAAATAGTGACTTAAGAACTCTAAAAGCCCATCTAAAACTTCAAGTAAGCTGCAAACATTAATTTAAGCAGAAGCATTTCTGACGTCGCGGGTAATTTACAACTCGATGGCTTTTCCTCTCTATTTCGATGGCTTTTATTTCTCGACCAGTAAAGCCAAGAGTGATGTTTTTCGCCCCTCAACACTCTGAAAGGAGACTCCGAGGAGGAAATAGACCACCACAAAAGCCTCGGTATCTGAGGTTTCCGAGTGGAGTTTCTCCAATAGATTTCTTTGATGTTTTCTTGCATGTAAATGTATGGGTCTTACTCTGAGATATTGTGCTTACTTTTCTCCACGCATCTGCGCTCTTCAATGGTGAATAAATAAAGTGATGTAAATGGGTTTGAAGTCGTTCAAAATGCATGGCTCCAAGAGTGAGCGAACTGTCGTTTCTTATATTATGGTGAAGTTGTTTATTTCTTAAATATTCTTTTTGTCATTTCACATACTGCAACTCGCTTGCGAAATCATGACTTGAATATATGAGTTATTAATTACAAGAATTGACTTAACTTAGAAAGGTATTTTTTATTCATATTGATTTTAAAAGTGTAATACTTGTGTTACATGTTGTAGTCTATATACATATATAAGAGGGAAATTCACCTTCCTTCACTTTTCATTTGAGTAGACATTTTCTCAGCCCATAGTCTATCACCAATCACGATGCAACAATTCATTATGTAGTTCATATTCCATCTGTCATTGTTTTGACCCTTGAAGATCGCACAGACAATCGCTAATTTCATGAGGCTTCATTATGCATGACGCTGAATATCTACTATCAGATTTGAGTGATAGGTTGTTTTCATTAGTACAAAACACTAATTGCATGCAATATAACTACCCACAATATTGATTGTATGCTATCAAATTTGATAATTCGTTATTATGTACTCTTCAAAGAATAAATATTCCTCTTTGCTGGGAAAGAAAGGACACAATTCTTGCCTTGAAAAAAATAGTACAACATATATATAATATTTGTTGTAAAATCAATATTCAATTTCTGTTCGTCTTCAAATTCCTCATTTTTTGTGATGCTGGAACCTTATATACCTAAATGCAGAGCAACTTCAATAATAAAAGCAACTTCCATGAATTCAGAAAATAGAACTTTAGGCCTAAGCCTCCACTTAAATAATCACCGACTATTTCCTGGCCATTCCATTTCCTCCCATACTATCAGCAACGAACATTTTGCAAGCTCACCTCTTGTGAAACGTCCAAAATGAATTTCTACCACGACGCGATAGTGATTCCGAAATACTTGCCATTGTATGGCCTACCAAGAATATACAGAATCAAATGTGGATTACGAATACTTGTTCCCATCTACAGTTAAGTCTGCATTTCTGATGCCCAGAATGAGACTTCAAACATGAATGAATTGTTAAACAACGCCACCATATCTATGCTGTGATGCATCCAGGAATTCTCCAGTATGTGTTTGCACGGTCAGATAGAGCGATATCTGTTATTCTAGAAAGGCAATGAAGCGATGTGTGTACTTTACGCAGATTCTTGGAGTGGATGTTACATTCAAGAATTTGAATAGTTCGAGACTGTCAAAGAATTGTTCAAACTTAAAGATTCTTATATTTTAAGTTATCTGCAAGTATTTTTTTTAAGTTGCTAATCTGAAATTCAAATATGATAATTTTATATTTTAATATATAAGATCTTTTTCTTTAAAAGTTAAAATAAAATATCGTTGATTTTATTTATAGTCATGTCGAACAAAATGTTAAAAATTTGACAGAAAATATATAATACTGGATTTTGTAAAAGCTCCAAATCAACTTTTTTTATATTTATTTCTAACACTTCAATTTATTTTTATTTCAGTTTTTCAGCATTTCAATTTTCAGCAATTTTTTAAAATCAATAATTGCCTAATTTTTATACTATTTTTTAAAATTAAGAATCTGTCTAAAAGTTTGTCATGAAAATATATATAATTAAAACATATTACTTTCTTTATAAGTTTTCTATAAAGTTTATTAGCTTCAGAATTTGTTATAGTAAACATTAATAAATTTAAAAATTATTATATATGTATGTTTTAAATTAGTATCTATAAGATTTCACTTTATAAATTAAATAAAGACGATTAATTTAAATCGTTATTCTTAAATTGCATTTTTTTCCACATGTAAAATTACTGATCAAGAACACTATAAAATTAAGTCAAAGCAGATCAAAACTTAAAACCGCTTTTCATTTCGTAGTAAAGATATAAACTGAATTCTTCATCACAAGTAAATAATATGAAGTACATTCTAAATCGAATTAAATTTTATATTCCAAAATACATTTATTTAGTTTAATACACCATGAACGTAACTATTATGAGTATATATAAAATAGCCGTTCATTTAAAATATTATGAAAAATCAGTGGATAAGAAGGAAATTTGTGGAATATTTTAAATGAACTCCTCTTCTCTATAGTCCTCTTCTAAAACCTATTAAATTTTGTATTACAAAATACCTTTATTTAGCTTATCACATCACGAACAGTATGTGATAAGTATTCCGAGTATGAAGTATTCCGAGTCTATAAAAAGTAGCTGTTCATTTAAGGAATGACGAAGATTCAGTGGATAAGAATGGCTTTTGGTCAATAAAGTGACAGTCCTGCTGTAAACCGAATTAAATTTTACATTACAAATTTATAGAATACATTTATTTAATTTATCACACAATGAACGTTACTCTTATGAGTATATGTAAGATAGTTCATTTTAGAAATTATGAAAAATCAATGAATAAGAATAACGTTTATGGAAGGAAATCACAATCCACCCCTAAACCGAATTAAATTTTATAAAATTTAAATTGCATTACATTTAAATTTTACATTTTGTAAATACATTTATTTAATTTATCACACCATGGTCATTACTATAATGAATATATAAATTATATAAAGTAGCTGTTCATTTAATAAATTATAAAATCAGTAGATAAGAATTACTTTTGTGCAAGAAAGTGACAATTCTCGTGTAATTAAATTTAGGCCAATTAAATTTTAGATTATAAAATACATTTATTTAATTTGTCACACCATGAACGTTGCTATAAGGAGTATGTGTAAAGTAGCTTGTCATTAAAAAGATTATAATAAATCAGTGGATAAGAATGACTTTTGTGCAAGAATGTGACAGACCTATTCTAAACCTAATTAAATGTAATATTACAAAGTAGCCTTATTTAGTTTATCACATCACGAACATGCAGTGAAGTATTCCGACTATATATAAAATAGCTGTTCATTTAAGGAATGACGAATATTCAGTATATAAGAATGGCTCTTGTGCAATAAAGTGATAGTCCTCTTGTAAACAGAATAAAATTTTACATTATAAAATACATTTATTTAATTTATCACACCCTGATCTTTACTATAATGAGTATATATAAAGCAGTTGATCATTTGTAAAGTAACTATTTGAGTATATGTAATGTAGCTGTTCAGGAACAATGGATAAAAATTACTTTTATGCAAAAAAGTGGCAGTCCTCTCCTTAACAGAATTAAATTTTAAGTTATAAAATACATTTATTAAATTCATCACACCACGACTACTACTATAATGAGTATATGTTAAGTAGCTGTTCATTTAAGAAATTATGAAGAATCAGCGGATAAGAATGACTTTTGTGCAAGAAAGTGGTCGTCTTCTAAACCTGTATTAAATTTTACATTACAAAATAAACTTTTTTAGTTTATCACATCACGAACATACAGTGAAGTATTCCGAGTATATATAAAATAGCTGTTCATTTAAGGAATGACGAAGATTCAGTGGATAAGAATTGCTTTTGTGCAATAAAGTGACAGTCCTGCTGTAAACCGAATTAAATATTTAGAGATTGACGAATCGGGTAATTTAAAAATGACATAAAAAGGGAAGTTTCTTTTTAGAGCTCATGGAACTCTCCTCACTCATCTGTCAATTCTAAATTGATCGAAAATCGTTCCTCAGCAACAGGAAAATAAAGAAAAAAGAAGAAAAAAAGAAAAAGAAAAAAAAAGAAGAACGAAACGTGTAAGTTTAAGGAGGAAAGAGAGAAAAACAAGCAAAGCAGCAAAACGTAACATACGGACTTTAAAAGCTGTCACTAAAATTAATTTCTCCACGGTTAAACATTTGAAGCATTTACGAGAAGTAATAAATTTCTCGCCTTTCCCAAAACTTCCAGCCCTAGAACAAATAAAAAGAGAGAAAATAGAGTAAGGCTAAAAATAAAAAAAATAAAAATATAAAAAATAAGGGAGAGAGAAATAGAGAGAAGCTCAACGTTGTTTTAAAAAGTCATAAAAAGACGATCAAATGCTTAAAAAAATACAAGAAGAAAAAAAATAACCGGTCCATCATCTTCGGTAGAAGACTTGTCTTAAGTAAGAACTTATTTTTTTTATTTTTAGAGAAGAGAAAGTGCTTAACAGGCATTTTCGCAC
>BPLQ01000721.1:0-33775 GCA_021605075.1 Caerostris darwini
TAGTAACCGAGGCTTCTAGAAAAAGGTTTCCTCGAAACTCTGCTCGGCATGAAATAGACTTTTGTTCCTGAAAATAGAGTGGCCCATTCGATCTTCATTGTCATGGCATAGGAGACCTTAACTGGGATTATAACCCTGATGCCAAAAAAAAATATGGTTAGAAAAGTGAAAATAGTAATCAAATAGTAGCAAAAAGGTATTAGAAGAATGGGTAATTACAAGCGTTAAAAAAAAAACATTTTAAAAAAATAAGAACAAAAATACATCGCATATATGGCTTCCTTTATCTGAACAAAATACTCAACACTGCACCTATAATCATGAATCTGAATACGTTTAACAATTACAGCCCATAAAATGCCGTGCCAGCGTAAGCCAACTGCAGCTGAGCGTCCTAATGAAACAACAAGAGTAAATTGAGCATCCATTTGAATACAAAGCAAGTAGCTTTTCTGAAATCTGAACGTACAAATTTTGATTCGGGAACAATGAATTCCTGATTTCCCCAAAACCATCACTTTCTGAAGATACTGAAAAACAAAAAGTAAATCATAATTGATTCACTGTAGAAAATGATCTAACAGATCGATTTGAGAAAAGCGCGCCTTTTCGCAACCTGATGTGATGACACTTCCACGTTTCGGAAAGTAATCACATCCTTTGATATTTTAATCTGCCTCTCGCTGATCTCCATCCCCTTAAAAAACAGACAACGACTAATAGAAAATATCCATTTTATTTTTTATTTGCAAGAAAATTTCGCAGCGATAATTTTCTATTTAATATAATGTGTATTACGAACCAGTGCTCAGTGAAACCCGTCACATTTCATTAGAACAAACTTTCGCGTGACTATTGTCCTGACACACACAGCAAACCTTTTCCAAGCCAAAAATTTTGATTTTAAAGATTATTTTTCAAAGCCCACGATAGAAATTGTCTTTTCATAATCAGTCTGAAATAAATATTGATTTTCATGATTTTATAATCAAATGCCCAACAATTGCATTTACGTCTCCCTTTATTGCTATAAACTAAATGAAGCTATTGCTTCTCTCTTTTTCCGTGCAAGTTCTATTGATCTCTTTCCTTGGGAACTCTTCCCATAAAAAGGATTCTCTTGTAAGTGGATTTGTTATCTATCAGGATACTTTATTGTGACGTCACGACGTAAGAAACCAGGATTTCATGAACCGATGGGGCTGTTTTCTGTGAAATCTTGTTTCCCGTTTGACAACGGACGGTTTCTGCTTTTTATCGGAGAGCTGCAGCTTCTGTTTTCTAGAGTTCCGAAACAATATTTACACCGTTCAAAGAAGATATGCATTAAATGAAACACATATTTGTGAAATCCGTGGGCCACAGAAAAAAAGAAAATATTGACTTTCCCGCACGTGCATATATTTTTTGCTTCTTCATTTATGTAAAAATAAATAAATAAAATATAGTAAATAAAAACAAATAAAGAATGATATGTTTCGTTTTAAATTAATTTCATTACAGTTTTAGTATATGATTTAAATTTTGTAGCTACCAAGAAACAATTATAAAACTATTTTTCAGTTGGCGAATATTTATATTAATATTCCTGAATATGTTTATTCACTAATACGTGTTAATTCAATTAGGCTTAAGCAATTTACTGCATTATCTAACAATAAATCTACTTTGTGTTGAACAATGATTGAATGGAGTATATTTGATGTAATACGATAGAAACAAAAAATTATGTAGACATGAAAATCTTCAATTCCAGGGTAGCAGGTTATTGACGAAAGGTCAGATCTTCTTAGCTGCAATAAAATATTGGAAAGAAAGGGGGATAAGAACGTTCTACGAGGATACAGAATCTACATCTGTATATGTTTTTGCCAATAAAACATTCCTTTAAATAGTACCAAGTAAATTAGATGGGTTTGTTGCTAAATAATATATTAAAATGCTTTAACGTGTTTGTTGCATCAACTTGTATTTGTGAATAAGCAATTTGAAGCTTGAATATAATATAACATATCAAAAAATTTCATTCATAAAAACTATGTGACTTCACACTTCTGAGCTTAATTACTTGTAAAAACGAAATACATACTACAACATTTATTGCAGTAATATTCAAATATTTTATTGCTTTATTACTCTATGATTTTTTTTATTATTAAACTTTTATCCTTTAATATCAATAAATTTCATTATAAGCTATCATTGTTCAATTCTTACTATTAGTACACACTCTCCCTATATATATCTTGTTCAAATTTTCAATTGTTAATAATATACTTTTTATTCATCTACTCAAGTTCAAATACATTTTTTTAAACTTACAGTGGATGACACATAATGTTAATACAGTTTTTTCAAATATTAATTTATTAATTAAATTTATTTAATGACAATAATGGTGTTCACAGGATCCAGCCAATATAAGTGCAATTCTCCCAAACGCAGGTATGGCACTGCTGAGCGGATAACGATACCATCAATACTAGCATGGGCCTCAACAGTACATAAGATGCAAGATAACACTGTAGATTATGCAGTAATATATCTAGGACGAAAATTCTTCGCAGCAGGTCAAGCATATGTCGCCTTGAATCGTGTAAAATCATTAGATGGACTATTAATTGAAGAAATGGACTGCTCGAAGCTCACTGGAAAGGTTCCTTGCAATAATGAAGCATTACAAGAGATGAATAGAATGAGAAATTACAGACCCCACCAACTTCATAAATTAGAAACTGAAAAAAAAAAAAAAAAAAAAAAAATAGAAAGCGAATAAATAGTAACAAACGAAAATAATAGTCCAACACCATATATAGAAAGGAAAATTTCAAGGATATTCGCTTTCCATTTTGCCACTTAATATTGTGATTCTGCCATATGTATATACATATTTATATTAATTGTAATTATTTAATAAAAAGTAACTAAAATAAAATTTTTCTTTGTTGATCTAAGTAGGAATTGATTTAATTTTTTTTTATATTACTTGTTTTTTATCAAATATAAAAAATATAAAATATGTATGTTTGAGATGATTCGCGAGATCTTCTTTTAACTTCCTTAATTGAAAAAGCTGTAATAAATCTCATACAAAAAAAAACATATTATACATTGTGCTATATTTAAATAAGTTTTCTTCCTTAAATTATTTGTGTTCGGATTTAAAATAAAAATTCAATGCCGCCGAAGTAACTATGAAATCTCTCCATATTTGTGTCAAGCTGGTAATATAAAGCAAGTCAAGACAATTTCTTCAGCGTTATTGGATTTCTTAGTTTTTCAACAAAGAACAAACAGAACATTTAATAGTGTAGCGTATACCACTGTCTTTATTGCACAGGTGTTAAAACATTTCCTCTTTACATTCGAGACAGTTTTCTTTTCCTATGTGCTTAGTAAGTAAATATCGATTCTGAACAACAGTTTTAATTAAAAAAGCTTTGAACTTCCTCTGGAAGGAACCAGTTTTCTTTTTTATTACTTGTTTTGCATATTTTTTCTGACTTGAGTTTATTAGATTTTCGAAGTAATCAGATTTTGAATTCTCGGTTGGAAGTATTATGAAACACTTAGATTTTTCTAAAATATTCTGGTTATTTTTTTTTCTTCCAATTTATTTTGGATCTTGTATTCATAAATATGCTAATGAACTTGTCCAAAAAAGTAATTTTTGCTTATATTTTGTATTTCTTTTTTTTTTTTTTTTTTTTTTTTATTTTTTTCACTAATATATATATTCACTAATATATATATTTCAATAATATATAAGTCATTTTTACTTATTTTTCAAACAATTAAAACTTTTTTAACATATTTTAATTGCATATGTTTTTTTAAAGTAAATTGTAAAATAATCAACTTGATGAAGTGGCTATTTTTTTTTTCTAATTTTAATTGGCAAAGTAAATACGCAAGGTTTCGCTTTTGCATTTTAACACAATAATTATTTGAATAGTGAATTATTTTCAAGCAGTCTTATAAAGAATAGCATAATCTTTATCTGCTCCCATGAATTTTAATGAATTTTTTTTTCTCAATATCTGTTAATATTATAAGAATAAATTTGGTTTTCATTTTTTAAATCTAACTTTAGATCTTTCAGAATGTAGGTAAAACTGGAATGAAGTTTGATTACATTAGATAAATTTAAATACGTTATCAATAGGAAATATTTATTAAAATATTTTAAAAGTTGTATTAAGTAATATATTTCTTTAATATAGCAATCTTAAGTGTAATATTTATTACTAAAGCAGCAAATCAAAATAAAAAATTTCAATGGAGTTCTAGTGACGATCAAGTTTGTATATTTAATGTCCATCGGTATATATTTTACAGGTTGGATTCATTATTATTTGAAGAATTTCAATAACATCCAATCTTATATCCATCTAAAATATCTTAATAAAAACGTTGTTTACATTTTAGCTGAAATTATTGTTAAAACAGTGAATTACTGTCCTTTCCATCTTTTCTTTAAAAAATTTTTTCGGAAAGCAATGTATATAAATATCTTTATTTAACTTTTTTCTTTAAATGGATCAAACAAAATATGATGAGGGTCAATTTAATCCATATTAATAAAATATTTAAATATTTTAAAATTAGCAGTCATATTTATAAAAAAGTCACACTTTATGAACGAGTTAGTGTGGGGTGTTTAATTCAATTTAAACGCATGTGTCTGTGTTGTAGAACTCACTTCCCTGAAAGCAAATCTTTTCACTGTGACAATGGTCATTTTTTCTTTAATGTATTTCCGATAATTACCACATTTATTATTATTGTGCACAAAAGCAGCCTTTCTGATTTGGTATTGTTGGTGGAGCTTCGAAACAATTTCATTGTTTCCTTAGGTCATTAATCTGTGGTCAATCGTTAATAGAATTGCAAAGATACAGCAGATTCAGAATTAATCAGAGTGTAGCATATGGAACTTGCTACATTGAACCACCAGTCTGTCCTCCTATTTTAAACTTGATGGAGGCATTTCAAGTTCGCATCCTCTTCCAAAGTAACGGAAGATTGTCCTGACCTTAGGTTTATTGTGATCGTCTTCGACCCAGACAAGGAAGTTTTGGGTTCGATTTCGTTTTCGATTCAAATATCCTACGCACAAAAATGCAATACACTCCCATCAACTGAAACCCCACAGTTAAAACCGAACAAAATACTTCCATGTATGTGTCTGGAATCTTACTCAGGCTCAAAAAAACCTGTTGTTGGGTTTGAGGAGGAGAGTGAGATGTCAACATCATTATTGTTTTCAGACGTTGTTCATTTAATCTGCATCAGTAGGTGACTATAATGATGGGTGCATAGTATTTCCAACCTTATTTATGATGCACAATGGGGTTGTGGCAAAACACCCGTAGGGCTAAATAGAGATTTCCTATCTTAATTCTATCAACGACCGAATGGAAGGACTTTCCACCTTATGGATTCATCCAGTTCCTTCAAGGTAAGGCGATAGACTATAACAACAGTCAAATTTTCAATTTAACAACTTAATGCAGCATGAATTTGTAGAATAACTACCGAACAAGTGGAGAGTGACCGAAGGTCAAAATGACTGGAGATCGAAAACCAAAACATTAAAAAGAAAACCCGACATATTTAAAGGCATAACAAAAATATTATTTGCTTTTTATGTCATTTAACTTAAGCGTTCATTTAATTCGCTTTTACTTGAAGCAAATGAATTCACTATGTCTGTTTCACCGCAATCTTAACAATGTGTATAGATAAGGTCTCTACACAAGAAGACATCTGACAGCGCCACCTACCGGGAAATTGTAAATGACGTTTCTTGCCACTTAAATATCTAGATTCAGTCACCGCCTGCTTTGTGAGTTTATAATCCGAAGTAGATTTCAACACAGCAATTAAGCCCCCCCCCTCATTAAATAACACGAGGGGTTAAAATGGTCTCAGCCTGAAAGATTCAATGGTAAGTGGTTCGGGCCGAGTGGAGGAAAATTTTAATTAGAAGTTGAACTTGAATGTTGTAAAGGCTCCCTTTAAAGGACTCTTACACTATTAAAACCATGATTAAGTATTGCAGTTCTCTTATGCTTTAAATTCACTGATAATATTGCTATTGAAATTTATTGGATGAATATTAATAAGAATTAAATGAGATTATAATGCAATCTAGTAGCTAGTATAATATATGTTATTGCTTCAGAATGAGAAATATGAAACACATAAATATTAAGTTCGTAAGTTAAATTTTGGCTATTTTAAAGAAAAATATAAAAGCATGTAAATAAATGAATTTATTTAATATATAAAACAAGACGACTGTATAGCAGTAAATATTTTCATTTTTTACCAATAAATAATTATTTCACTTTTTACAAATTAAATATTGCATCGTCTATACAAAAAAAAAATAAATAAACAGCATTTTTTTTGTATTAATTAATAATTATTGTATCACAACATTAAAATTAAAATTATACATTACATCAGTTGGTACTTTTCAAATTTTGCTACGAAATTCTTTGATACTAAGTTTTTTAAATAATTTCTCAGCATTTTTGCGAAACAGTCTTTAAACTTTCCGTCATTTATATTAACTAGATTACTTTTTGTAAATGCATCTTAAATGTGCTTCGCTTTATAAAATCTTTACTTTTAAAAATAAACTTTTTTAGAAACCTTCCTCAACACTTAGGGTCCCATCCTTACATTTAAAGGGGAAATGCAATTAACAGCCACTGTGACACGTTATTCTAATTACAGAATGCTTATTGGGCTCATTTAATTATACGGTACACATTTGATTTATTAATCTACGGAACTCGTTTCCTGTCGTCCAATTTTCTTAATGAAGTAAAAATAGTGATTAAAGTGTTTAAGCTCAAAAGATATCAAATAAACAGAACTAGCTTAATTGCGACTGTTCTTGTGTTTGTAATATTTAGGCAAATGTAAAGAAATAATACTTTTTGACTTATTAAAAATTCGAATAAAAAATCTAATGAACAAACAACTTTAAAACATTTTTGTTGATATCGAAATTATTACTATGGTATATTTGAAGAAAATGACATATATTTACAAAATTCAGATTTTAAAGAGCATTAAAATAAACTATAAAATATATAGAAAAAAACTGCCACCGCAAAATTAAAAAAATGGAAACTGGTATTTCATATGTCGTTGAAAACGTTGTGGTTAAATCGGTAACTCTCGTGTTCTACGAATGCCATGAAAGGCCTTCCGATGAGTCAATAGGGGAGACCTTAAGGGTTAACCACCACCAATTTTTGCTTGTCGAGTATGAGAAAATCTGAAAAGCTATCACCAGGCAGCCAGGGAAGGGATGGCACGTTGCTTACGTTGTCTAAGTCGCCAATGAATCTCCACGTTTCTGAAGGAAATTATTGCAACAAATGCGAAAAGTTGATTTAAAACTTTGCTGAGCGCATTACCAAAGAAAACAAACTACAAAAAAACCTTATCAACCAAAAAAATAATAAATAAATAAAATATCAGCCGAGGGAGAATACCCACAAACAATTAATTACGCAGTTGCTTCTACATCACATCATATTGCCAAAAGATGCTTCTTTATATTTATGAATAAATATTTAAGTAAAAAGGTAAACTGTAAAATTGAATCCAAGAGGATGAAACCTTTTAACTCTTCTGATACAAAACTATGGAGTGACTTTCAGCATTCAGATTTACAATGTCCATTTCCCTGCATAGAAAAGTAAGCTTTTCGTCCAGTCACAAAATAAACACACTTCACTATCTTCCAGTTCTCTCTGACTCTCATCACTCAGCCTACATCTGTATACTAGATGCTTACACACATTATTATACTATATATTAAGTAAAAAAAAACTCAGCCGTGATTTCAGTACACGTTGTGAATCAATTAGAAACTGAGCCTTCTTTGCCCATACTCCTTCACTTAAGTTATTCAATCTAATTTGTTGTTTTTAGTTATACAAAAGAATAAACTTTAAACACTTCTATATGTGATCAACATGAGCATTCTTCAATTGAATTATAGTAAAAGCCAGCGTTACATATGTATTTTTTCGTAAGCAACCTTTTAATAAAACGTTTCATCCCATCCAAAATCGAGAATTTCTGAAATGTCAACTGCAGAAAATTGCATGTTACATAAACTCCATTTCCTTATTGCAAGCATTACAGATTCAGAGCCACTTTTTTCTACACATTTTTTAGCACCTCTAGATACTAAATTCAGCAACCCATTTTCCAACCTGAAAGTATCGCAAGTCAACTACCGTCCAAACATGAATCCATCATAGCAAAGAAGAAGCATTCGAAATCAGTAGCACGAACTTCTTTTATGGCTCTTCTCGCTACTTTTTTTGGTGCACAATTCTTTCGTAAGAGCTTACAAATTCTTGTTTATCCGATAAAAAAAAGAAATTCTTTTTATAAAGTATTTTCAGGAATAAAAAGCAGATGCGAACTTAGATATAGAAGACGGAAAAAAAGACGGAGGTGTTGGAAAAAAGATGGAATTGCGTGACAGCAGAGGGTCAAATGCTATCTTATGACACCTTATGTTCTCCTTTGGATGGACAGCTTTTCGCATTTGAGCAATCTTCACTGCTTTTCATGTTGATATCCCAAAAAGAAACCTTTATTTTTCTAGTTTGACTAAAAGATGCATTCGTCGTGTTTTTTTCAGTTCTATGAGAGGCAGGGATTAAATATATTAAAAATAATTCAAAGGTTGGTCTGAACTCTTTTAACTTACTATTAAAATAGTACGTCAATCGTTTTTCAAAAACAAATGTTTGAAATGTGTCAGTAATTGCTTACATTAACTTTATTAGCACTCTTTCTTAATTGTTTTTGTGGAATCAATTATCCAAGCATGATAATTAAGAGCATAATAAAATGTAATGATTTTTTTTTCTTTTTTACATTGTAAAACTGTCAAACTATTCATATTTTTAGATATCTTTGTGCATTATATGTACGCATATTAACGCATATATGTACGTATATTAACGCATATATGTACGCATATAGTGTACAACTACAATTATGCAGATTGCTATTATTGTTCATGATTTTCCACCAGTGTCCTCTGGGATAGAAACGTTTGGCGCATATTCGGAGCCGTTGCGACATACTACATATTTATTGTTTGAATTGATTATTGTATGGGATTTGTAATGATATGCTAATGTTCTGTATAAGTATACCAAATGTACAAGTGCACAAAATCAATAAAATAAAAAGCAAACATTGTAACACATGTGACAGCTTCAGTAATATGTGTGACGATGTTGGCAAGGAATCATATTCATATATACTAGATACTAGTAAGCTATTATACACTTTTATTATTACAACTAACACCTTAATATGAGCAAAAAAAGGAATTCCTTTAAAATTCCTACACAGATGTCCATGAAGAAGTGCCATAGCACAGAAAGTGAATTAAGATTTTATTTTTGTAGGTTGAACTCGGCGTGTTTAATTCTATGAATATATCAGAATCTGATTTGTGCACCTTTTGTTGTCTGTTTTGTTTGTGTTTTAAAGACCCTCTTTATTTTTAATATGCCATGTTTTACTTTGTTGTAAACCCATACAGAAAATAATCGTAACGAGTCGGATTTCGGTAACATTCAAATAACAAACGGTTATTTTTAGCTGTCGTTATTTTATGTAAGTTGACACGAACGTGGACAATGAAGAAATATTTTGCTAATTTTGCTTAGAAAAAGCATTGAGATTGATTTCTATATAATTTCGACATAAATTTTGGAAAAGACTGGCATTTGTTTTCTTGACGCTTGTATACAAAATACAACTATTTGCAAAAGTTAATATATGTTTCAAATTTCAATCGAATTCGCAAAAAATCTTAAATTGTTTACATTTAATAATAAAATTTTTTTATCCAATCTAGTTTACAGTTCTTACATTATTATGTATGTATATTACTTCAATTTGTTAGACAATGAACTCAATAGTTTTTTCACATAAAATTTGTAAAAACAACTCTTAACGTGGTCAGTAAAAAATAATTGCTTTTAACTTCTTTAAAATCAGTAACAATTCCATCACATTTCCTTACGTTATAATTTACAAAATTGGCAAAACTCAAACACTTTATCGCTGTATAATTTATGATATATCTATATAAGCAGGCGAGATATTTTTTAATATTCTTAAAATCATTTCAGATGCCATCGTGACAGATTCATGTATATGAATTATTAATGAAAATAAACTTATTTTAAAAATTTTAAATGACTCTTCAAATAATCTCTCTCTAGATATCTTTAATTTTAAGAACCTTAGCTTATTCCAAAATAAATAAGATAATTTTAAAAGGATGAGTTTTTCATTTTAAAGGAGAATGAATTAGTAATTTATTACACATTAATTTATTTAATTCGTCTATCTATACTTATAAGAATACTGTATTGACTTATTCGCTATTAAACCCACTATTCTTCGGCAATTTATTGGGTTGGCAAGAAAATACGTTCAGATTTTAGAAACGTAATTAAATTGCGAAAAGACCGAAATGAATTTCTGCCGAATCCAATATTTTCCCAAACTTCACTGACAGCATAGTCCCTTTGGTAAACTCATATACGCACTTTTCGTCAACGCCATTACAAATATTAATAAAACACGGATCAAAAGAAAGAAAGCCACCAATTATCTTCTTTCTAGGAAGATTAAAATTCCCTCTCACTCCTATTCAACATTGTTTCTCGCAACAGGTTTCAAACCTGGAATGCTTTTCCAAGAGCAACTCAAATAATGACTCTCACTCAATAAATGAAAAGAGCTTACGATTTCTTTAGTACAAAAAATATCATCTGTGTTTCTGCAGCTATAGATAAAACTTTGTGATAGTTTCTTTATTAATTTTCGCTGGTGATAAACTTGGTTTTTAAATATTAAGGTTTCTGGCTTGGAAACACAAGAAGGGAGACAGTCAAAGGCTCGTATGCTTGTGTTGATTCCTCTTTAGAGTGTTAATTTAAATTTGTATTGATACTGTGTAACAAGCTCGGATCCTGAAAACATTGAGTGTATTCAAACATTGAATGTCTCATCTACTTTTTATTGCACAAAATATTTTGTAAAAAACCATAGAACTAACTACCATTTGTAGAAGAACCATAAAAGAAGTTCTTGCTACTGATTTCGAATGCTTATTTTTTGCCATGACGGTAGTTGGATTGCGATACTTTCTGGTTGGAAAACATGTTGTTGAATTTAGTATCTAAAGATGATAAAAAAAAAATAAGAATAGAAAAAAAGCGGCCTTGAATCTATAGATCTTGCCTCAAGAAAATCGATCTGCAATTGTAAGTTGTTGACCTCTCAAAAATTCATGATTTTCTATAATTCCTTTAAAGAAGGTACTTGTTGATCACATGGGAAAGTATTTAAGGTTTATCCTTTTGTACAAGTGAAAAATACAAATCAGATCAAATAGTGGGGAAGTCCTCATGCCAATGTGCCCGGCGTTCAAAAATAGCATATTGAAACCTATTAGAAAAATTAATCTCAGTTGCGCATTATTTCAAACGAAATTAAAACAAATACATCAGCGTTTAAATTCTGTTATTTTGTATTTTGATGAAGAATTAGTTTGTTCACTATCCACTACTTCCCCACGTCAACATTGTTCCATGGCTTGTCGTGTTGAGAGAGAAAGCCTTTGTTGAGAAATACTTGCAAAACTTGACACATTTTTTTTTCTATACGACACGCAAATGTGAAGCAAATTCGATACAAATCATAAATCATATAAAATTCTAAAGCGAAGCCAAGTTCTCATGTCACAAATCGTGGGAAGACTATTTAATCTTAACATAAAGGGAACAACAAGTCCGCCATGTTCAACAAATAAATTCCTCTCTCTGAAATATGGTGCAGAAACAACGTTTCTTAATGTTTATATCAAAGAGTTGTAAGTGCTTTCTATACTGCACATCTTTAATTTTTAATGAAGGTTCCTAGTATTCATCTAGAGGTTCACATATACATCTAATCCTTGATCATTCAGGTCAACTTAATTATCGTGTTCATATTAGGCATGGCTACAGGAATTTTCGATTGAATTGTCAGCATCGATCACTTTGATATCGGAAACTCAAGGCGTTATTCTCCAGTTCTTTACAAGCCTATTCGGCATCTATAAAAACATCACTTGAACTTATTTTTGTGAGAATCGGGACATCCATTTTTTACAATTTTTATTACTTTGAACGCCTTGCATCCAAATCTAAATAAGGAAAATCATATCGAGCCAAAATGAAATTTTTTCGTTTATTGTAACAAACTGACAGCTGTAACTAACAGTGAAATGAGTAGTTCTTTCAGATTTGTACGTGAAACGAATATTCTCCCACCCCGATATAAAAGGCTGAATCATTTTTAATGATCCCAAACTTTCAGTAGAGTCATTTAAATCTAGTGAAGTGGAGGGGAAGAGTCATTAAACCGAGGCAGGCATCACTCTAATCACCAGAAATATCTGATCAGCAAAACCTAATTGATTACCAGAAACTCATTTTTTTATTCAAAGGACACTTTTGGAGATGAAAGGATCGTCAGCCTTAACGGCTTCACACATCACCGGAGATTGGAAAGCGAACTAATGGACCACATAAAATACCTGCAGTGTTTCAATTAATGTGTATAAAAATTAACTTATGGCTGTCAATTAGATCAAAGAAGGAACGACTTCGAACTCTAAAAAATGGCTTGTTTCATTACTCTTCGTTCTCTAATCAAATTAAGATATCACGTAAACGTCAGTCCATTAGGGCAACCATCCGCAATCTTTTTAACGGTCGTTACTAAAGCTCACCTGACCCTAATCGATTGGAATACGATTTATACTATATGTGAGTCAAGACTAGGAGTAGTAGAAATCAAAGCCATAGAATGATTCGTTCAGTAATTTTCGAACTAATTGTGCTTTTATACAAGGTGTTAAAACAATAGGCCACTAAAGGAATCAAACTTGCCATCGTATCAAAAATATTGATTAACTTATGAAAATTACGAACATATTTATACAACATATTCTGCGATGCAAAATAGGATTTGATGCAAAATAGGACTCAATTCAACTCCAATAAAAAATAATTATTGGGAGGAAAAAAAATTTTAAAAATTTTTCAATAAAAAAGGAAGTATAAATAATAAAATTAAATATCCAATTAAATAAAAAAATTTCGAAATTGAAAAGTTTTATTGATTTTATATTGAATAATGTGTAAATATATTATTCAAATGACAACGTCTAATAAAATATTTTTCTTGTCTTGTAAATAAAGTATTTTTTTTCTTGTCGTCTTGCAACGTCTAATAAAATAATTTTTTTTTTAAAGTTCTTGCAACGTCTAATAATTTTTTTTTTTTTAATTAGACTTTTCGAAGTAATTCTCGTTCATACATAGGAAAAAAAGTATAATTTCACTGTCAGGAATTCCTAAGTATCATAGGTTATATCATTATGTTTTATTAATAGGTCATACCATATTAATATAACATAATTAAAAAAAATCAACTATTTTATACTAGGGATATGAAAATCATTTATTATACGCCAATATTTATTATGGAGGGTATTTTTTGTGTGTGTGGTCAATTACGCCTGATGATTTAACAGCACAACGGATTATAAGCAGGGAATTACGGTTATATAAACTCCAACAAGTTCTTTGTCATTGTGTGTAAATCAAGAAATCAACACTAGCAACACTGCCTAAAATCCACTCTCTATGAAATATTCAATATTTTATCCCCTGGGATCCAATCTTGTAGGATCTTAATAACCAGTTCCGCTTTCTTTCTCATCTATTCTTACTATTGCACAAAGCTAATAGCGTGTCTTGGCAGGAAATAGCCAGTACGTAACGGGTGTACATTGCCAAGTACAATAAGGAAAATCTCACGTAATCCGCACTCTTTATTTTTCCGTGTATACCGACACAGATAGTTCCTTATTCCACCGGGTCAATAGAATTTGGTTCGGTGAAAGAGAGAAACACATTTTACCTTTCTGTTCTAAGCCCTTTCTATTCATTCCCTTTCCATTCTGTGCTGAAGTTAAGCACAAAAGGCCATTTGAGTTGTTGCAGTACTCCGCTGCATTTTCGTCTTCGGAAACCCGGATTTCTGCTTTCTATTTTGTATCATTTTGTGAAAGTAAACGAAATTTCGTCAAAACTTATTGAAATGAATGCGTAGTTTGGAAATCACAAAAGGGCTTAGGAGAGCAGCCATTAGGTTCTCCATAATCTGTGTTTTGTTCTCCATAAGGGATTTGTTCCATTCAAAATAAAACTAATGTACGTTCTGTATTCATGAAACATTTGAAAAAATAGGAGATGTGTTTCATTATATAGAAAGACATATTTATTGCAAACTTAAATTAATTACACTTCTTAAAGTTAACATTTAAATTATTTTTTAAAGTATTTTTTAAAGTTTTTTCCGTAATATTAAAGTACCTTATCAATTTATATTCTTCTTTATAAATTCTTTATTAAAGAAAATTTTCAAACAGTCTTTCTCCCACGTTAAATCCATAAACAGAAAATTTTTCTAGAGTGAAGAAAGAAACAAGACATCGAAGGAATGTGATTATAAATAAATAAGCGGAAATATGCAAATTTTGTATCTTATAAAGTTTTGTTTCGTCTGGTGCGTGATGTTTCTAAGAAACAAGAGTACTTCTCTACGTATCTGAACAGAAAAAAAACGACATGTTTTTCTTGAATGAAGCTTGTTTCTGACTGAAGGATTCGTTAACTTAAACAAGTTAGTTAAAAAGAAACAAGTTACATTATACGGCTTATATGTATAATATATCTTATTGCTTCAGAATGAGACATAGGAAACTCATAAATATTAAAGAAGTTCGTGAGTTTAATTTTGGCTTTTTGAAAGAAAAATATAAAAACATGTAAATAAATAAATTTATTTAATATATAAAGCAAGGCAGTTGAATTTATAACAGTAAATATTTTCAATTGCATTTTTTATCATTAAATAATTATTTCCCAAAGTAAAAACAAATTTCAATCTTATTCCGTATTTCGATCAGACAATGGAAATTTCTTGAAAGGAAATTACAAAAGAATATGTATAACTATTTTAGTATGGATTCTTATAGTAAAAACAAAAAAAACCACTTCCTAACTATTGAATATTTCTCTTATTATAAAAATCAATAAATAATATTTCCAAAGAATTTATTAAATTCTATAATAAAACATTTTACAAATAAAATATTCAAACGTCCATACAAAAAAAAACAAAAAAAATGGTAGTTTTTTTTGTTTTAATTAATAATTGTTGTATCGCAGTATGTAAAATTGAAATTATATATTATATCAGCAGGTACTTCTCATATGTTTGCTACGAAATTCTTTGATACTAAGCTTCTTAAATAGTTTCATTTCGAGTTCCTCTGCAGTTTTCAGAAACACTGTTTAAACTTTCCATTATTTATATTAATTAGGTTACTTTTTGTAAGTGCATCTTAAATGTGTTTCACTTGCTAAAATTTGTACAATTAAGAATAAACTTATTTAGGTCCTTTTGCAACACTTAGAATCCCACCGTTACAAATAAAGGGAAAACGCAATTAAAAGCCACTGTAACACGTTGTTCTAATTATACAATGCATGTCGGACTCATTTAATTAAACAGCACTCATGTGATTTATTAATCTACGGAACTAGTTTGCTGACGTCCAATTTTCTTAATGCAGTAAAAGTAGTTATTAAGCTCAAGAGATCTCGAATAAACAAAACCATCTTTCTTTTGTGTGAAATTTTGGTAAGTATAAAAGAATAGTGCTTTTTGACTTTTAAAAAATTAGAACAAAATTCTTGTGGAAACATGGAACTATTAAATATCTTTGTTGACTTCGTTATTATTACTATCTTATATTTGATGAAAATGAAATATTTTACAAAATTAAGTTAACAAAGAACATTAAAATAAATAATAAAATATATAGAAACTGCCATTGCCAAATTGAAAATAAATAGAAACTGGTATTTCACATGTGATTGAAAATATTGTGGTTATACCAGTAAACCTCGTGTTCTATGAATGGCATGAAGGGCCTTCCGATGTATCAGTAAGGGAGGATCTTAAGGGTTAACCACCGCCAATTTTTGCTTATCGAGTATGAGAAAATCTGAAAAGCTATCACCAGGCATCCAGCACATAAACGGCACATTGCTTACGCTGTCTAAATCGCCAATGAATTTCCTCGTTTCTGAAATCAATTATTGCAACAAAACTTATTCAGAACTTTTGCTGAGCTCATTACCGGTATAGAAAAATCATTATCAAAAAATATCTGATCAGGAATAAAAAAATCCGCAAAGCTATTAATTAGGCAAGTACTTCTACATCACGTCAATCACCAAACGATGAAATGCTTCTTTACAGTAATGATGTTAATGAAATGATAAACTGAAAAATCGAAAAGATTCTCTCAAAGATGGTATCTAAGATGGTGAAACTATTATTTCCAAAGCTTTCTATCCAAATAATTTCTGTCAAAAATCCCAATTTTCTCATAGAGGTTTACAATGTCCCTTCCCCTGCATAGAAAAGGAATTTCGGAGGTTCGAAACTGAGTACACTTGACTATCTTCCAGTTTTCTCTGAATCCCATCACCCATATTACATCTGCAAATTAGATACGCTTACACACAATATTATACTATTCATCGTGGGAGAAAAAATGAGCATTGATTTCAGAACACGCTGCGAATCAATCAGAAACTGACTGAAGTCTTTTTTACTCAAACTAACTCACTTAAATTACGCAATCTAATTTGTGTTTTTCCCTTGTACAGAAATATAAACCTTAAATACTTCCCCTTGTGATCAACATGAGCATTCTCAAATTGAATTATAGTAGCAGACAGTATTACAAATGCTTTTCTGCATAAGCAACCATTTTATCCCAACCAAAATCCAGAATTTTTGAAATGTCAACGGCATAAAATTGCACGTCACATAAACTCTATTTCCTTACGGCAAACATTACAGATTCAGAGCCACATTTTTTCTACACATTTTTTATCATCTCTAGATACTAAATTCAGCACCCAATTTTCCAACCGGAAAGTATCGCAAGTCAACTACCGTCCAAACATGAATCCATCATAGCAAAGAAGAAGCATTCGAAATCAGTAGCACGAACTTCTTTTATGGCTCTTCTCCCTACTTTTTTTAGTGCGCAATTCTTTCGCAAGAGCTGAAAAATTCTTGTTTATCCGGTAAAAAAAAGAAATTTTCTTTACAAAGTATTTTCAGGAATAAAAAGCAGATCCGAACTTAGATATAGAAGACGGAAAAAAGAGGGATGTGATCGAAAAAAGGTGGAATTACGTGACAGCACAGGGTCAAATGCTATCTTATGACAGCTCACTTTCGACTTTGGATGGACAGCTTTTCGCATCTGAGCAATCTTCACTGCATTTCTTGTTGATATCCCAAAAAGAAGCCTTTATTTTTCTAGGCTGACTAAAATATGCATTCGTCGTGGGTTTTTTTTTCAGTCTATGATAGGCAGAAATTAAAAAGTAGTAATAGATTTTAAAAAAAATAAAAATTAAACAGATTTTAAATAGATTTAAAAAAATTCAAAGGTTGGTCTGAACACTTTAAACATACTATTAAAATAGCATTTAAATCGTTTTCTAAAAAAATGTATTTTTGAAATGTGTCAGTAATTGCTTATATTAACCTAATTATCACTCTTTGTTAATTGTTTGTGGGAATTCAGTTATCCAGGCATGATAATTACGAACATAATAAAATGCAATAATATTTAATTAAGTTTGACGTGTCTTTTCAGTTTTGCACATTGTAAAACTGTCAAACTATTCATATTTTTAAATCTCCTTGTGCATTATATGTACGCATGTTAACATATATTGTTAATAGTGTACAACTACAATTACGCAGATTTTTGTTGCTGTTCATGATCTTTCACCAGTGCAACTTTTGTATTTTAATTCGTCTAATTATACTTAGAAGAATACTTTATTGACTTATTCGCTAATAAACCCATTTTTCTTCGGCAATTTATTGGGTTGGCAAGAAAATACGTTCGGATTTTACCCTGTAAATAAATTCAGAACAAACCGCAATTGCTTTCTGGCGAACCCAATATTTTCTCAAACTTCACAGACAGCATAGTCCCTTTGGTAAACTCATATACGCACTTTCCGTCAACGCCATTACAAATATTAATAAAAAACGGATCAAAAGAAAGGAAGTGCAGAGCAGAAGCAAGAAAGGAAGAAAGGAAGGAAGTGCAGATTTCAGCCACCAGCTTTCTTCTTTCTAGGAAGATTAAAATTCCCTCTCACTTCCAGTCGACATTGCTTCTCGCAACAGGTTTCAAAGCTGAAATGCTTTTTCAAGAGCAACTCACAAAATGACTGTCCCTCAATGAAAGAATGAAACGAGCTTAGGATTTTTTAGTACAATAAATCTCATCAGGTTACACTTTCGGATAGTTTCTTTATTAATTTGCCCTAGTGATATACTTGGTTTGTCCAAATTAGGGGTTGTGGCTTGGAAACACAAGAAGGCAAACCGAGGTTCGTAGGCTTGAGTTCATTCATCTTTAGAATATTAATTTAAATTTGTATTGATACCGTGTAACAAGCTCAGACCCTGAAAACATTGAGTGTATTCAAACATTGAATGTCTCATCTACTTTTTATTCCTGAAAATATTTTGTCCAAAGAATTTCTTATTTTTATAGAATAAACAAGAATTTTTGAGCCCTTGCGAAAGAACTGAGCATCAAAAAAAGTAGGGAGAAGAACGGTAAATAAGTTTGTGCTATTGATTTCAAATGCTTCTTTTTTGCCATGGCGGATTCATGTTTGGACGGTAGTTGGCTTGTGATACTTTCTGGTTGAAAAATGTCTGGTTGTTGAATTTAGTATCTAGAGACGATAAAAAATGTGTAGAAAAAAAATCAGCTTTGAATATGTAGATCTTGCCTTAAGAAAATCGAGCTTATGTGATCTGCAATTTTATGCTGTTGATAAATTGAAAATTCATGATTTTGGATGGGTGAAAATATTGTAACATTTTTAACGCTGGCGTTTACAATAATTCATTTGAAGAAGGTTTTTGTTGATCACATAGGTAAGATTTAAGGTTTATCCTTTTGTACAAGTGAAAAACACAAATCAGATAAAATAGGGTGGAAGTCCTCATGCCAAAGTTTCCTGTGTTTAAAAATAGCATGTTCAAACCTAGTAGAAAAATAAATCTTAGTTGTGCATTACTTAAAACGAAATTAAAATTAATACATCACAATTTAAATTCTGTTACTTTGTATTTTAATGAAGAATTAGTTTGTTCATTATCCACCACTTTCCCACGTCAACAAAAGCATAAACTTTTACAGCATTTCGCTTTCGTTGGTTGTCCTCAAAACCATTTTTTTTCTTCAAGTACACGAACTTGGAGTAAGATAACTAATCATTCCAAATCTTCTAAAATGGCATCAGAGTTAAATTTATCACTTGTTTTACTTGTTTGACTCGTTTATGAAAAGCAAATATTTCATACCAAAAGACATTTGCGTCGCTACAATATATAATGGAGTGGTTTATTATTGATTTTACACTATTTCGCTAGGAGAGATGTTTATTATTATTATTGCTTTCTTGGGTGGAACTGACATAAAGGTAGTGAAGCTCTAAATTTATATTCAGAAATAAACAAAAGAGTTTGTTTGATTTAGAGTGCAACTCATTTAAATTAATTAAATTATTTCTAACTTACTCTTACTTGTGCCTTGGGGAAATAAGATGATAGCAAAATGTTTACTGGAATCAGAAGATGAAAGCGTATTTATAATACACGTTAACGAATTTCAATTTCTTTTATCAAGAAAAGACTTTTGATTCCATTTTCATAAACATATTTCAATAATTCTAATTAATGACTCTTTATGCTTTATTTTAAACTTGTACAGGAAAATAAATGCATATTGATTTCTGTGTTTCAAAAATTCGATATCTGACTTACATAGATAAATAATATTTCAATTAAAATTATTAATATCACGTTACATGGGAATTGCGTTCAAATACGGAACTATATATTCATTCATTTTCAAAATTAAATAAATAATTTAGAATCTCTTTCCTAAATAAAATTGTTTTACTCAATTTATTGATATCATTTCTTAGAAAAAAGAACGTATTTTATCAAAGTTAAAAAAATGTTACTATAAAATTTTTATTTATGGTAAAATATAGATGTATATAAATGCTTTGTACTATGAATTGTATAATAATTATATTTTAATAATAAATTTGTAACAATTATACTAAAATAAGAGTCAACAATTTACTAAAGTCGAAAGGGATAATATAATACTTATTTTTTTAATATGGGTGTATCACGTGTTTCACTTATGTGAGCCAATATGGCAAACCTGTTCGAAATGGATGTGTCATTAGATAACGAGTTTCTATAACAACTGCCATCATCCAGACAAAGTGGCGAGAAGCGATATCGTGGTGAACAGATAGTAACTGCCCCATATTAGGGCCCAAACTGTACTATATGTAGGAGAAATAACAGGGAATCTATCTGTAGACACTTTAACTGCTTTGATGAATACTGTTTCCGCTATTTAATTTACAATTTCAATGCTTATTTTATTGCATTGTTTTAAAAGTTTTTCTAAAAATTTGCTTTACAAATTTTTATATTTATTATATTTATTATAAACTCATGTTTGTGAAAATTGCAACACTATGAAGGAATCGTCATAATTGAAAGACATTTAATACACAATTGAATGGTAGTCGTACAAATAAATGATTAAATGTTCAAAGCAAACAAACAATTACAAGAGATCGGAATCAGTATTATGTGTAGCCACCAAGCGCAGCAATAAGTGCTGCTACACGACGTGGCATGGAGTCAAACAAATTTTGAATGTCTGCCTGAGGAAGAGCATTCCATATTGTTTGTATGCGCACCCAAAGTTCGTCTGCAGAAGCAACAGGACGAGGATCACGAGCGAGACGCCGACCAACGAAATCCCACACATGTTCAATCGGCGACATATCCGGGAAATACGCAGGCCAAGGAAGAAGATGTACCTGCCGCGTTGAAAAGAAGGATTGAACAGTCCTAGCGTTATGAGGGCGGACATTGTCCTGTTGAAATACAGCGCCTGACAAGCTTTGAAGGAAGGGAACAGCTTGGGGCTGTAGAACTTCACTGATGTACCGGTTGCTGTTCAGATTGCCCACATTTCTTAGCAATTGAGATCGTCCATGATATGCTATGGCACCCCAGACCGTAACTCCGGGTGTTCGTCCACTGTGGCGTTCGATAATGCACTCCGGAAGGTGGCGTTCACCGGCATAGCGTCTGACACGAATGCGGCCATCATGGTACCACAATTAAAGCGGGATTCGTCAGAAAACACGACATGCTGCCAATCAGCACGCCAGTCTCTATGCTGAGCTGCCCATTGTAGCCGCAGGCGGCGATGATTTAGCGTGAGAGGGATCCAGTATAAAGGAGTCCTTGCGCGCAGTCCACGCTACAGCAGACGTCTACGAACTGATGAAGCACACAATTAAACACCTGTAGCTATTTAACACTGTGCTGCCAATTGTCTAGAGGAAGCTGCACGGTCCGTCAGCTCCATGCGGACCAGGTGTCTATCATCGCGAGCTGATGTCACATTTTGGGGTCCACTCCCGGATTTCTGAGTTGTCCGACACTTGTCCGTCCTCTGCTTCCAAAGAAGTATCACTGTGCTGCTGTTACGCTGCACACGAGCGGCTACTGCACGATAAGACAATCCAGCTTCACGAAGGCCGATGATTCTCCCCCGTTCAAACTCTGCAAGTTGTTCAAATCTCGCTCTCTTTCGTCGAAGAGCTAACGTTTACCACTAGCAGATAACCACCGATAACCATACACGCCTCGCTACAGCCATCTATTTATTCGGATCCATCCGCCGTTCAAGAGCGCTGCTCAGCATGCGCATGCGCTACGGATTTAAAATTCTAATCATTTGCATATCATGCGCTAATTTGCTTTTCCTGAAAATTTCAGCTCACTCGCGTTAGTCTTTCATGGTGTTGAAATTTTCACAAACATGAGTTTAAATTTTTTTCTTAAAATTATATATTTCTCGCATTTCACATTTTCTACCCTTTTTTTAATTTTAAGACTTTTGATATTTTCTATGGGTTTTTTTTTTCTGTGTGTGCGTGTGTGTGTGTATAATTTTTTTCCTCTGAAGTTGAATTATATTTTGCTGATGAATTATTTTTTATTATTTTTTGTGCAATACTTATTAGTTTTAATGGTCTATTTTGTTTCGGATTGAACGACTCAGTTTATTCAAGTTCTCACAATACGCATATCGTCTTTATTGCGAGACATGGAATCCTGAAGCAAAATACCTTGCTAACAACAAAATATTGTGGATAGGATTTTTCGGCTATAATTGTTTGCTTTAATTGAACTTTTTGGGTGAAGTTTAATGCCTCCAGTACATAGAATGCTGGTTTGATTCTGGTGTAAATCAAGCAGTCCATGCTTGGTTACACCATGCATGAAACACCAATATGCAACACCATTTGCTTAGTCAACAATGTTCTACATTTCATTACTCATATCTTTTTCTCCATATACTTCACTAATCTGCTGACGAGTTTCAGCTGCTTTTATGTCTCTTGAATTGAAGGAACAAACAATAGTGGGTATTTCACAATCAAACGAGATTTACAAGCGTTTGAGTCAATTGAATTGCATATAATTAAAACATTGATGCAAGCGAATGCTTTCGAAATGACATTCGAAACCGATAGATACAGAATACTTATTGCGCATGTAGGGAACTTTAATCGCAACGCAGTAGCGGACATATTACTGTTCATACTTTAAAAACATGAGTCATAATAACACGTCATAACGTATACACACACACACACATATATATATATATATATGTATATATTCCACCCACAAAAATCTGCATTCTACGACTACCTACCGCCACATTCTTCTCTGTAGAATGCTAAATTGTAATAAGATTGTGATGATTATTTTAGTTTCTTCTGGAACATGGGCTGCTAGAGTTGATAAAAAGTGCATTTTTGAAAAATAATTACCGTGTAGGTAATGGAGTTCAAGGCAAAATTCCTTAAAAAACAATCGATAAAACACTGAAATTTATTTACCACAGTGGTTTAATTTTATGAAATAGCTCGCGAAATGGATTCTGAAAAATGCAACAGAATTCTAAAGGCAACATACTTTTTTTATAGCTTTTTTACTTTCTCAAGGTTGAAAAGAAAATTTTTGAAAAAAGGAGGGAAAAATGTTATCAAACTGAAAAATCTCTCAACCGAATTTTTCTCTCTAACATATCAGCTGAAATAGGAGAATTAATCATTCTAAACCTTTTTAAATCATGGGAGAGTGTTTTTTATTATATTTTCCTTTTATCTAGTTTATTTTGATTTGGAGTAATGATAAAAAAAGACAGAATCTTTTACGAAAAATTAGTATTTCTTTGAAAAGACATTTGTATCGCAACGATTTATAATAAAGAGACTTGTTATTGATTTTACAATACTTTTCTGGGTTTTTTTTCCAATAAATCTGGCGAAATGCTTGAGGTATTTAAAATATATATATATATATATATATATATATCTGTGTGTGTGTGTGTTTGACTTGGAATGCAGTTCAATTTAATTTAATAAATTATTTTGGCATTATTCTTATTTTTCCCTTTAGGGAAAAGGACGATCTTAAAAGCAATTAGGGTTTCAAAACGTAGACATGTTTGGTTATACTAGTGCTTGAATGAGTTATTAAAAATCTATATTTAAATTACTCAGAATATACCCAAAATAACTATGCGATCACGTTAATTGACTTGTTTTGAAAACTGGTTGATTTTGGTGTGTTGAATCGTGTTTCAATTTTCTCATCAGCTACAGAATTTTGATTGAATTTTCTTAACTACACTTAAGTATTTTATTTATGTAAATACACTATTATGGCCTATTGAACTTATGTTTCCTTATAATCAATTTTTCACTTTCATAAAAATGTAGTACTTTTATTAAAAACAAACTAATATTTCATCGAATGAAAAATTAGTATCTCAAAACTTGTTATTAACATTTTATTTATTTTCAAAATTAAAAGATATTAATTATTTTCATAGCCATTTTCTTAATTTAATGTTGTTGTTTATAATTAGGTTTGTTTAGTTTTGTTTGTCACTCTACGGTCATCTTGTGCACACGAGGGCTAAACCGGGGACCTACATTTAAGGGCTGGACCTACATTTTAAAGTAGATTCCAAACAAATAACAAACATCCATGGCACCACCAGGATTCGAATCTGTAGCCTGTGATACCAAAGGCCAGATCGCTTAACCACTTGGCCACCAGGCCGCTGCTTGTAGTTTGGAACTTCCAGTTTCAACAACTATTATTTCGTGCAAAGTATTGGCGAGTTTTCCGTTTGTCTTTATCTGTACAAATCACCAAATTTTTGTCTTTCCTTCCTTGTTTGGATATTTATTTTTCGCTCTTTGAATAAATGGGTTGGTTGGTTTGAAATTCCTACCCGATTGAGATGGAGACGAGTTGTTTGCGAAAATTCTGAATTTTTATTCTTCTAGCTGTTTTTTTTATCCATCCCTAGTTTGCAAGGCAGTACATACAAAGATCTCGAGATATTCCAATAGTGTCTTTTTTTTCTTTGTCTTTCATTTCTTTTTTTTTTTTGGTGATTTTGAAAAACAATCGTAGATTTCCTTTTTAAAATTGAGAAGAAAAAAAAGGCCTTTGAAATTGTTTGCCATAGCCATTTTCTTAATTTAATGTTGTTGTTTATAATTAGGTTTGTTTAGTTTAGTTTGTCACTCTACGGTCATCTTGTGCACACGAGGGCTACACCGAACGGGACCTACAGTTTAAAGTAGATTCCAAACGAATAACAAGCATCCATGGCACCGCCAGGATTCGAATCTGTAGCCTGTGATACCAAAAGCCAGATCGCTTAACCACTTGGCCACCAGGCCCAACAAATTTTTATCTTTCCTTTCGGGTTGGGATATTTAATTTTCGTCCTATAAATAAAATAGAAATGGGTTGGTTGGTTTGAAATTCTTTCCAGATTGCCGGTTTTTACGCTCCTCCTGTTATTTGAGATGGAGACGAATTGTTTGGGAAAATTCTGAATTTTTATTCTTCTAGCTGTTCCTAGCATCCCTAGTTTGCAAGGCAGTACATACAATCATCTCGAGAAATTCCAGTGGTGTCTTTTTTTTTTTTTTAAATATTTTGGAGAACAATTGTAGATTTCCACTTTAAAATTGAGAAATAAAGAAGGCTTTTGAAATTGTTTGGCGACGGAATATTTTTGTCTGGAAAATATGTATCATTCGATTTGATGGTCGGCGGGCAGCAGAGAATTTACCTGATTATAACTGATAAAAATAATAATAGACAAAAAAAAAAGGAAAAATAGTAATCAAATAGTAGTAAAGAAGAAGAATAAAATTGTCGTTGCCAACAAAAAAATATTTTGCAATAAGAAAAATATAAATTTATCGCTTGGCTTCTTTAATCCTGAAAAAATAAACAAATTACTCAATATATTTAAAATTATACAACTATGTGAAGGAATGGAAAAATTGCTTTAACAGATAAATGTATTATTTCTAAAAAGAAAGAAGTTCATATCGTTGTTAAAAAGTGCGTTTCAAATGGGAAACAAAAAAATTATTTTTTTGTAACCCTTTATAGTTAATATTGAACAACGATAAAAATGAAATTTATCGAAATACTAAAAAAGCATAGAAGAATGCCGAATTGAACAATAACTGATTTGAACAATTAATTTGATTTTCAAAATCTATCATTCAGATACTGAAAAAATGTTAAAAATCAATGGAATTATCCAACAATAATAGCCAATGTTTGATTTATAAAGGGCTTTTTTGGGCAACTGATATTACACTAGGTTTGAGTAATAATGGGTCCTCGACGCGATCATTTCCAAAATGTGGTAACGTTTAATAGAAAAATACCCATTTTTTTTTATTTGTAAGAAAATTTCACAAAAAAGCGATAATTTTCATTTAATATATTGTTTTTGTTTTAGGAACCAGTGTTCAGTGAAACCTGTCACATTTCATTACAACACACTTTCTCAGACATTGTCCAGATACACACAGCAAACCTTTCCCAGCCAAATTTAATTTAAAAATTATTTTCAAAGTGCAGATAGAAATTATATTTTATAATCAATCTGAAATAAATCCTTTGGATTAATGATTTTATAATCAAATGCGAATAATTGCATTTACGTCCCTTTATTGCTGGCAAACTAAATGAAGCTATTGCTGCTCTCTTTTCCGTACAAGATCTATTGATCTCTTTCCTTGGGAACTCTTCCCATAAAAGGATTCTCTTGTAAGTGGATTTGTTATCTATCAAGATGTTTTATTGTGACGTCACGACGTAAGAGCCAGGATTTATGAACCGATGGGGCTGTTTTCTGGTGAAATCTTGTCTTGAATTATGGTTTCCTGTTTGACAATGGACGGTTTCGCTTTTTATCGGAGAGATGAAGCTATTGTTTTCTACAGTTCCCAAACAATATTTACTCCGTTTAAAGAATATATGTATTAAATGAAACTTATACTTACGAAACCTTTGGGCCACAGAAAAAAATTGGACATTTCGAAAATTTATCGTACTTGATATTTTTTGCTTCTTCATTTATGTAAAAATATATAAATAAAATATAGTAAATAAAAACAAATAAAGAATGATATGTTTCGTTTTAAATTAATTTCATTAGTGTCTTAGTATTTGATTTAAATTTTGTAGCTAACAAGAAACAATTATTTAACGATTTTTTAGTTGGCGAATATTTATACAACCATGTCTGAATATGTTTATTCACTAATACATGCTGATTCAAACAGGCTTATGAATTTTACTGTATTATCTAACAATAAATCTACTTTATTTCGAACAATGTTTAAATGGTGCATATTTGATGCAGTACCATTGAGACAAAAAAAATATGCATGCAGGGAAATATTCAATTTCAGGCAAGCAGGTTATTGACAAAAGATTATTGAAAAAAAAAAAGAAAAAAATGTCCTAACGAGGATACAGAATCTACATCTGCATAATGTTTTGCAAAAAAAATGTTCCTTTAAATAGTACCAAGTAAATTTGTTGGGTTTGTAGCTAAATAATATAATAAAATGCTTTAACGTGTTTGTTGCATCAACTCGTATTTGTGAATAAGCAATTTGAAGCAAGAATATAATATAAAATATCAAGAAATTTCATTCATAAAAACTATGTGACTTCACACTTCTGAGCTTAATTACTTGTAAAAACGAAATACATACTACAACATTTATTGCAGTAATATTCAAATGCTTTATTGTTTTATTACTATATGACTTTTTTATTATTAAACTTTTATCCTTTAATATCAATAACTTTCATTCTAAGCTATCATTACTCAATTCCTACTATTAGTTCACACTCTCCCTATATATATCTTGTTCAAATTTTCCATCGTTAATAACATACTTTTTATTCATCCACTCAAGTTCAAATACATTTTTTTAAACTTGTACTGGATGACACTGGATGTTAATACAGTTTTTCAAATATTAATTTATTAATTAAATTTATTTATTGACAAAAATTATGTTCACAGAATCGAGCCAATAGCAGTGCAATTCCCCGCCAAACGCAGCTATGTTATCGCTGAGCGAATAACGATACCATTAATACTATCATGGGCCTCAACCGTACATAAGATGCAAGATAGCACTGTAGATTATGCAGTAATATATCTAGGACGAAAATTCTTCGCAGCAGGTCAAGCATACGTCGCCTTGAATAGTGTGAAATCATTAGATTGACTATTAATTGAAGAACTATACTGCTCGAAACTCACTGGAAAGGTCCCTTACAATAATGAAACATTAAAAGAGATGGATAGAATGAAAAATTATAGACCCCCATCAGCTTCAAAAATTAAAAAAGAAAAAAAAATAGCAAGCAAATAAATAGTAACAAACAAAAATAATAGTCCAACACCATATATAGAAAGGAAAATTTCAAGGAAATTCACTTTCCATTTTGCCACTTAATATTGTGATTCTGCCATATGTATATACATATTTATATTAATTGTAATTATTTAACAAAAAGTAACTAAAAAGTAATCTTTGTTGATCTAAGTAGGAATTGATTTTAATTTTTTTTTATATTACTTGGTTTTTATCAAATATAAAAAATGTAATATGTATGCTTGAGATGATTCGCGAGCTTTTCTTTTAATTTCCTTAATTGAAAAAGCTGCATCTAAAAAAAAAAAACATATTACACCTTGTGTTATATTTAAATAAGTTTTCTTCCTTAAATTATTTGTGTACGGATTAAAAATAAAAATTCAATGTTAGATGTCGCCGAAGTAACTATGAAATCTCTCCAGATTTGTATCAAGCTGGTAATATAAAGCAAGTCAAGACAATTTCTTCAGCGTTATTGGATTTCTTAGTTTTTCAACAAAGAACAAACAGAACATTTAATAGTGTAGCGTATACCACAGTCTTTATTGCACAGGTGTTAAAACATTTCCTTTTTACATTCGAGACAGTTTTCTTTTCCTATGTGCTTAGTAAGTAAATATCGATTATGAACAAGAATTTTAATTAAAGAAGCTTTGAACTTCCTTTGGAAGGAACCAGTTTTTATTTTTATTAGTTGTTTTGCATATTTTTTCCGACTTAGATTTTATTAGATTTTCGAAGTAATCAGATTTTGAGTTCTCCGTAGGAAGCATTATGAAACACTTAGATTTTTCTAAAATATCCTGATTATTTTTTGCTCCCGATTTATAATGAGTCAGAAATTTATTTCGGATCTTGTATTCATAAATATGCTAATGAACTTGTCCAAAAAAGTAATTTTTGTTTTTATTTTGTGTTTATTTTTTTACTTTTTTCCCTAATAAAATGTTCTTGTTTTTTTTTTTTTTTTTTTTTTTTTTTAATTTAAAAAGAAAATGTGTCATTTTTAATTATTTTTTAAACAATTATGACTATTTCAACATATTTTAAATGTATATATTTTTTTTAAATTATTTATAAAATAATCAATTTTGTGAAGTGGTATTTTTTCTAATTTTAATAACTGGCAAAATAACTAGGCAAGGGTTTGCTTTTGCATTTTAACGCTAATTACTTTGTGAATAATTACTTTCAAACAGTCGTATAAAGAATCGCATTAACTTTAACTGCCCTCAAGAAATTTTGGGTAATCTATTTTTTTCTACAATTTTTAATCTTATAAAGATAATTTTGGTTTTCAGTAATTTTTTTAATCTAACGTTAGATCTTTTAGAAGTTTGGCAAAACTAGAAAAACTGTGATTACACTAGAAAAATGTAAATACATTATCAATATTAAATATTGAAGTCTCTAAATGTTTTAAAACAAATATAAAATATTATATTTCTTTAATATAACAATCTTAGATGTACTACTATAATAAAAATAAAAATGCAAAATTTCATTAGAGTTCTTGTGAGAATCAAGTTTTTATAGTTAATATTCATTGGTCTCTTGTATATTTTACAGCTTTGATCATTGTTATTTGAATGATTTCAATAACATCCAATCTTATATTCTTCTAAAACATCTTAATAAAAACGATGCTTACATTTTAGCTGAAACTATTGTTAAAACAGTGAATTACTGCGCCTACAATCTTCGTAAAGCAATGTATATACATATCTTTGTTTAAGGTTTTTCTTTCCATGTATCAAACAAAATATTATGAGGCTCAATTTAATCTATATTAATACAATGTTTAAATTAAAAATTTAGCAGTCATATTTATTATGTAGCTTTCTATAGTTTGAAATATAAAAAAAGACACACGTTATGAACGAGTTAATGCGGGGTGTTTGATTCAATTTAAAAGCAGATGTGTCTGTGTTGTAGAATTCACCTCCCTGAAAGCATATCTTTTCATTGTGACAATAGCCTTTTTTTCTTCTACATTTTCGGTAATTTCCACATTTATTATTATTGTATACAAACTCTTATTTTTGATTAGGTATCGCTTGTGTATAAACTTGTGTATATAAATCGTTATGTCTAAACTAAGCTACTCTACTCTTGCTCAGCGAATTGTTTCCTCGCTAAAATCCACCCACAAATAAAATTTCGTTGTTTCCTTAAGACATTGATTTATGGTAGATATATTAATAGAATAACAATAGAAGTGCAGAGATATAGTCGATTCAGAGTTAACGAGAGTGCAGAACAGGAAACCTTCTATATTGAACCACCAACATATTTAAAATCATATTCTTCCTCCAAAGTAGCGGAATGATTGTCCGGACCACAGGTTTATTGTGGTCCTCTTCGACCCAGACACGGAAGTGTTTGGTTCGATTTCGTTTACGAATCAAATATTAATTAAATTAGAGGTTGAAATTGAATGTTGTAAAAGCTCCCTTTAAATGGCACTATTAAAACCATGATTAAGTATTGCAGTTATCGTACATGCTTTCCATTCACTAATAATATTGCTATTGATGATTATTTGATGAATATTAATAAGAATTAAATCAGTTTGCATTACACTCTAGTTAATAAGTTCTAAGACTTTACAAGAGTTGGCTTTGTGTCCATTGGAGGAATGAAATAAAAATAAATCTTCTCAATACGAAGAAAAAAACATAATATCTGGGGATGATAAATTATAGCCTGAATTTTGCAAAATGATACAAAATCAATCAAAATGATACGAATACAAACGACCATCAATGTGTGCTAATGGATGTACAAAAATCTTGTAATAAAGGTAAACATAAGCATAGAAACAGTTTTGCAAAAGACCAACTTAATGACTAAATGTAACAATAATCAAAATTTTCCTCCTTTGCAAATACTACTATATTGTAGAAAATTATTATGTTATTTCCTATAAATTGTAGAAAAATATCGACCTTTACTTTTCAACTTAGGTCATCTTCTTTCTGGTTTCTTCTACTTTAAATTTATAACAGTTTTTATATTCAAATGTGAATGAATTCATGAATTTTTTAATAACATTAATAATTAAAAAGACATACTTATAAATTCAGGTTCGTATAGTTAAATTCTTGTTTACATATGGAATCCCAATCAATGTTCAAAGTGGAAGCCATTTACATAAATGGCCGCAGTGGTATCTTTTTTTGCACACATCCCACTAGTGTTACATTTTGTTTTGCAAATAATTTGCAATGCTGCTTCCATTTTTGCCTGCCACTTCGGTACCTAACTATTAAAGTACCATTTCATTCAAATTCATTAATGACTTTCGAAAAGTCTCCTGCGTTGTTTAATTTCTTGTTGAAATTTATTTTAGAAGTCCTTTCGCATCACAATGTTATATGAAATTTTGAAATAACGACGGGAAGACGATAACGGAAAAACGATAGCTGCCAGATAGCTGCTGTCCTTCAACGATAGCTGGCAGATGGAAAAGGGCAACTGTTTTATGTGCAGAAGGATGTTACTCATCTTGAAGAAGTTTGTCTTGTGCATTACCTGCAGAACATGAAGAATACATTATGTTCATCTGTGTTAAAAATACTTGCTTTCATTTATTACAGAGGTGTTAACAAATTTATGAGGATATCAAATTTTGAAATCAAAGGACACCATTTTTCCATTATGTCTCTCTCATTACTAGAAAACAATGTAATAGTTTAGATAATACCTTAAAAACTTCTCTTCTCTCACTATGGTGTGAATATAATTCAAAAATAAATTCTCAACGATAAATAAACCAACCAAGAAACGTGGATTCGAAATTGAACGAAGAAATTAGGAAAAACCTTTATTATAATGAATATGCGTGGCAGTGGTTGCAAAAAATTGAAAATTGGTTGCGAAGCAGGAATGTCGTGTAAAAGAAATGCGTGTGTACTTTGCGAAAGTAATGCAGGGATTAAAAGTTAGTGAAAGCTTTAAGAAGTTATACTATTGTCACTGACATAAAAATATACATTACTTAATTTAAGAAAACAACAGAGCAGCTGCATATTACAAAGAACAATTGTAATACGCAAAAATAATTACAAATATGAGCTTACGTTTACTATTAAATTCATAAATATAATAGGTGTTTCGATATGCCTTGATAATAGGTCATACCATGTTAATAAGACATAATAAAAGACTTTCAAATATTTTATGCTAGGGGTATAAAAATCTCATATTATACACCTCTACATATTATGCAATTTTTTTTTTCGTATGGTCAATTACGCCTGTTGTTTTAACAGCACAACGGATTATAAGCAGAAAATTACCGTCAATATAAACTTCAACAAATTTTATCGTTATGCATAAACTAAGCTACTCTACTCTTGCTCAGCGAATTGTTTCCTCGCTAAAATCCACCCACGACCCACTTTTATGTTCACCATAAATCATCTGATGAGTAACACCCCTGGGATCCAATCTTGTAGGATCTCAGTAGCCTGTTCCGCTTTCTCTCTCATCTATTCTTACTATTGCACAAAGCGGGTAGCGTGTGCTGGCAGGAAGTAACCAGTTCTTAACGGGTGTACACAGTCAAGTACAATAAGGACAATCTCACGTAATCCGCACTCTTTATTTTTCCTTGTATACCGACACAGATACTTCCTTATTCCACCGGGTCAATAGAATTTGCCTCGGTAAAAGAGAGAAACACATTTTATCTTTCTGTTCTAAGCCTTTCCATTAATTCCCTTTCCGTTCTGTGCTGCCACAAAAGACCATTTGAGTTGCTGCAGGATTCCGATGCATTTTCGTCTTTGGAAAGCTGAATTTCTACTTTCTGTTTTGTATTATTCTGTGAAGGTAAACGAGATTTCGTCGAAACCTATTGAAAGGGATGTGTAGTTTGGAAATCACAAAGGGGCTTAGGAAAGCAACCATGAGATTCTCCATAAACTATGTTTTATTCTCCATACGGGATTTGTTCCATTCAAAATAAAAATAATGTATATATATGTTCGGTATTTATAAAACATTTGAAAAAAGGGAGAATTGTTTCATTACATAGAAAGTTATAATTATTGCAAATTTAAAAATTACCTTTCTTAGTGTTATTAAAAAGCGGAATTTATTATTTGTATATTTTATTTATTTGTTTATTGTTTAAATTTAATGAACTACAGTATTTTTCCGACGTATTAAAGTAACTTATAATCATATTCCTGTTTGTAAATTCTTCATTGTAGAAAAATTTCAAACAGTCTCCATCCCACGCTGTTGTTCTGCCAAATCCAACAACTGAAAATTTTCTAAAGAAACGAAGAAAAAGACATCGAAGGAATGTGATTATAAATAAATAAGCGGAGATATGCAAATTTTGTATCTTTTAATGTTTTTTGTCGTCTGGAGCGTGGTGTTTCCAAGAAACAAGACGTATCTGACGTTCTCTACGTATCTGAAAAGAAAAAATCATTTTTTTTTTCTTTGAATGAAGCTTGTCTCTGACTGAAGGAATCGATCACTTCATTTTGCAAATTCTCTTTTAACAAAATTCTTTTAGATAAAGAAAGGAAACAAGTTACATTATACAGCTTATAGTATGTATAATATTTCTTATTGCTTCAGAATGAGAAATATGA